>JAZHYW010016412.1:0-134632 GCA_037355805.1 Ixodes ricinus
AAGCCTCTAGAGAACACAGACATTCCAAGCGTAGTGGGAGTCAGAAACGAAAGTAAAAAGAAGATGGGACACTTTTATAACATGTCGCCGAGAGGCATCCAGTTTGATCAATGCGAAAATTCAGAGAAAGGGTGTAGAATGGATGAGTAATGTAAGCAAGAAAGATAGAACGAAGTGTCTAGCGTTACGTCCGACGTAACCTAAGTTACGTCCAAATCTCCGCCTTCCCTAGGTTCACGGGGGAGAGAGAGGAGGGCGGGGGGGGGGGGGAGGGGTTAGGTATACGCGTTTCCAGTGCTCCGTCCGGACGTAACGCTAGCCACAGCGAAGATAGAAACGCAGCCAAGAAGTTTTGGGAGCACTTGAACTCACTCGGTGAAACGACGCAAGCTAGACAGAGGTTCATAATCTCGCATCAGGGGGATCAATTAGAAGGAGATGATGCGATACGATATATAGGAGCAGAGATGGAGGAGCAATTTCGGGAACGGGTACACGTGGAAGATAGGAGAAGCGAAGGAAGTAGCAGTCCAGCTTGTGACATCGCGGATTTTGGGCAAAGAGAATGGGAAAAGGCGGAACGAAGAGTCCCTAGTGGCACGTCAACTGGCACAGATGGTATCCCAATCAAGCTGGTGAAGAATTTGGGTCCTAAATCTAAGGCAAACGAAGGGAGGTAGTGAGCACTATGATAACAAAAGGAAATATTCCAGATGAATGGAGGCTTAGTATGGATGTAGTATGATATATAAGGGAAAGGGAGATAAGTCTGACATTAGTAATTATCGTCCCATAACCGTGACACCAGTTATTTACAGGTTGGTAATGCAGAGTTATAAAGAACAGACTGAGGAATGGGTAGATTGCGAGGGCATACTGGACAAGTTACAGAACGGGTTTCGGAAACAAGGAAGGTTGGAGGACGATATATTTTCTAACACAGTGTATAGAAATAGCGCAAAAAGAAAACAGACAGCTCTGGCTCTCGTTTCTGGATATCAAGAGTGTCTATGACAATGTGAAACAAAGCGAATCTGTGGGACATAGTGGAGAGCTTAAACCTAGATGAAGGACTAACAGCAATATTAAGGAACATTTACAAAGATAATAAAGGTGATTATAACATGGGAAGGAGAAGGCAACGGGGAAAATAGAGATAGGACGAGGCCTTAGGCAGGGGTGCCCGTTATCGCCTTTGCTGTTTATGTTGTATCTGAGAGGACTGGAGGATAGACTAGAGAAGAGTGGGCTTGGATTCGACCTTTTCGTACAGTAATGCTAGGCCAAAAAATTCAGCAATCCTTAGCGGGATTGATGTATGCGGATGATATCGTACTAATGGCTAACAATAGGATATATTTGCAGGAATTAATGAGCATCTGTGGTAGGGAAGGGGAGGAATTAGGTTTAGAATTCAGTAGTGAAAAATCAGCAGTCATGATTTTTAACAATGATGAAGTTGAGAGGCTGAAGATACAGAATATTACAGTGGAGAGAGCTAGTAAATACAAGTATCTAGGAGTATGGATATGTGATGGTGCAGAATATCTCAGTGAGCATGAAAAGTATATAATAGGTAAGGGCAACAGAAATGCAGCTGTAATGAAAAATAGAGCACTTTGGAATTACAACAGGTATGAAGTGGTGAGAGAGATTTGGAAAGGGGTCATGGTGCCTGGATTGACTTTTGGAAACGCAGTGCTATGCATGATATCTGAAGTGCATGCAAAACTAGAAATAAAACAGCGCGGAGTAGGTAGGCTGGCTTTGGGAGCACATTGCAAAACGCCAAACCAGGGAGTGCAAGGAGACATGGGATGGGCGTCATTTGAGGGCAGGGAAGCTGTGAGCAAGATAGAATTTGAGGATCGGTTGAGGCAAATGGATGGGGAGCAATGGGCACGAAAGGTTTTCAGCTTTTTATACATGAGGAGTATAGACACAAAGTGGAGACAGCGCAGTAGGAAATTAAGAGGAAAGTTTTTAGGCTATAGTGGGGTTACGGAAGAGCAGGTCTCAGTTAAGAAGAAAGTTAAGGCCACAGAAAGAGATCGGTGGCTAGAGGGAATGCAGACAAAGACGGCTCTGGAAAGCTATAGATTAAACAAAACAGTTATTGCCAAAGAAAGCATTTATGATAATTCTAGTGGAAGCTCATTGTTGTTTGAGGCAAGGACAGGTGTTTTGCGAACCAGAACATACAGAGCGAAGTACCAGGAAATGGATACAGTGTGCGCTGCTTGTGGAGAGGTGGACGAAACGGCTGAGCACTTGATACTCTACTGTAAAGGGCTTCACCCTATGCCTACCGAAGACAACATAGATTTAATAAAGTCATTGGGTTTTAGAGACAGCGAAGGAAAAGTGGATTTCAAGACAGTAGAGATTACCAAGCAAAGATTAAGTGAATGGTGGCAGAAAGCACGAGAAAACTAGGTATTTTCTTATTAACTGATGGCAAGGGGGTTTTATAGCCTCACTTTCTTTTCAGTGCGGAGTGAATATAGTTTTCACATTTAAAGATTCTAAGCTTAAATGGTAAGACAAAATGGCTAGGTGGCGTAAGCTACCGCGCGATCCAAAGGGCTCAGCCGTATTCATCCATCCTTCCATCCATGGGAAAGTGTTAGGACACGCCGCTGGATGTCGAAAGTCGCAATTTGCAGTTTGGAATACTTGGTGATATTCCCACAAGGTGTCGCTTGAGACGTAGCCGTGGGAAAGTGTGGGGACCACTGATCTCTATGACAATTGCTGGATCGCGCTTCCCTGCACCGAAAATGAGGCCACCATCGGCCATCTTACGAGATATGCTCTAGCACTGTCAAGCCTAGACAGTTACCATGGTTACCGTGTGCAGGTCACGTGAGAAACAGAGACAAAGGTTACGTGACCGCCGCCTTGACAACGCTTCCGTGGAACTCGTAAGATGGCCGACTGGTGGCCTCAATCGCGCAATGAGCTCGAAGCGGGGAAGCGCGATCCAGCAATTGTCATATAGATCGAGTGGTGGGACACGTCGCTAGATGTCGCCATGTCCAGTTTGGAATAGTTGTGGATATTCCTACAAGATGTCGCGAGTAGCACGACTACTCGCGTCATTTGTGCGGCGGCGCCACCCCAATCAGCGTAAGTGATTTCTCTCTTTATATACATTCTCCGCAAAGATTTCGCACATTAGTTAGTGAAGTGACACGAACGATATTCAGGTATCTAATAGCTACCATCATGCTTTCCTTCCACTCATCTACATTATTGTCGTCAGACTTGCCACGTCCCCACCAAACCCGTACGGCAACTGCACACTAAAGACAAGCTTCACGTCAGACATCAAAGTTCATCAATATTCAGACTCTGTTTTGGCAGTACGTGCATGGATAAAAGTGAACTATCCCTAGAAAATTGGCGTAAACTTAGACAAAAAGCAGACTTGCAACCTAAAACAACGTCTTGACAAGGTAGGCGTTTATGTCTCGCGGAAACATGACCTACAGTGCGAAGGCACTTGCAACATGAGTGAGTCGATGCATCTCCTTCGCTGTTCATTCAATGTGGAGCAAATAAGACGACTGGTCGGAAGAAAACCCTCGATGTGGGGATAAATTTAGATCCCGAGGCAACATTGTGCCCCTTGGACTTTTTGAATAAAGAGTCCAGGGGCACAATGATTGATTCGATACATCTTGGTGAAAAATATTTTGAGTGATGAAAATGACAGAGGCGTTACAGTCGTGAGCAGCGCCTATGAAATACTCGCACATCTCCTTCAGTTTTGTGCTATTCGAGAGATAGGTGTCGAAAATAATTAGTGAGTTTGTTTCGGGATCCAAATTTTGTGGAATGTTCTTTAGTGAACACAACGTCCGAGTGATCTTTAATAAAACGGTTGCCCGTAAAAGTACACGTAGAAAATGTCGTCTAACTTCTTATCAAACATTTCCTTTCTACAGAGTCGCAATATACGAATATACGTGTTTTTGCCTGATTTCGAATAACAAATCAGTGTGACAACGCGGGCGTCTCAAATTGGAATTTATCGAGGACGCACGTCATAACGTCCCGTTTGCAAATAGGAAAAGCAGTGCATCTACCCGTGTTAATATACGCCTAATACACTCTAACCGTTCACTTAAAAAAAAAAAATAACACACGCGATGAGACGATAGGTTAGTTGTTGCCTTCGCCGGCTTATCTAAGCGATAAACTCTCACGCAACTGCCCGGCTGCTGTCGAATTCCGGCCTAACACGCGAGCGTTCGTCAGCTCGTAAACAGATTGCTTCAACGCGAAGAGCGGAAGCAACAAAACCCAATGCGATGCATGGTGTCAAATTATCGATTGTGGAGGCTGTCACGTCTTTACATGTATCGTTGCCATCGTTTTGTAAACAGGTTGCTATAAAACTGACGAACGTCCACCGCTCTCTGCAGAGCGTAACACTATACACGTGAGGTGAAATAAAAAAAATATTTGAAAATCGTTTATTTTTTTTTTAACATACCTTTTCATTACAGGAGCACCGCCGCCGCCGATCCAATGACAGAAAACCTCCTGGACAAGCTTAACTCCCTGCGATCGTCGTAAAACCTTGTTAAGATGGATCCCATTCCGACTGATCACAAGGTGCCTGTGTTAGACATTGAACATTTAGGTACACGTACAGGCCGTCCGTCCTCGTATCCCTCCAGCTGGCAGACGAAACTGTCAAGGTATTTGTACCTAAACGCTTTTCAGAGCTCAGTGATGAAGAGCTTGAAAGTATGCGTCACGCGACGGAATTAGTTCTCCAGAAAAGCAAACGGCGACGGGCGGTCACCCGTCATTGTCTTCTCAAAATCGGATATTTCGTTTCTTTTTTTTTTTAATGGTAACTTGTCATCTCTGTGACGTACGCGAGAGGCAACACTATCACAACGCAGAGGCATTACAGGTGCATCTGGGCTCTGGCACATATTGTTCCCTGTCAAAATTACATTCCATTTGTTGAGGGCATCTGCGCTTTTCGAAACTTTACGATGCGCTATCATATGCGTTTGCACGAGCGCGACGTCGAGGCTCACAACGTCTCTACTCTGATCCGTCATCACTCCGATGCAATGTCCAACGTGTTTAAACATTACGAAATGCCGCTGCGTTTTTTTATCACGTTAACCGCAAAACTGACACGACTCAACTCCGAAGGCGAATTTGACTTTATCGTGCATTACTTTCACTCTTTCGTTCACACCATCTGGGCTGAGAATGCCATTGCCAGCGCTCTGCAGCTTGCCTGCGTGGCGATAAACGCTGGCCTAGAGCACTATTAGGAAGGTGGGTCAGGTTTCGCGCTCAACGGCTTTCAAAAATGCAGCATCACGAGTTGGACGTTTTTTTCCCCAGACGTTCGGATTTCAAAGTTTCACTTTGCCGAGGGAACGGGCAAACAAACAGTGTCGTCTAAATGTAAACAAAAGCATGAGGGACTCCGAAAAAAAAAATGTGCTTCGCCTTTTTGTTTGCGGGGCTGGATCCCGCTCAACATAAAACAAGAGCTTCCTCATACATGAACCATTTGAGAAAATACCTGTTTCCTATAAACTATCCTGTGACGTTTCTAGAAGAAGTAGATATTTTCGAAAGAAAAAATCCCGTGTTCATCAACATGTGCGGTTGCGAACGGGAAAATAGTTTGTATATCCCACTGATCTCTCTATTTGCTGGATCGCGTTTGGCCAGCTCCGCCTATGGACGGGAATGCGGCCACGGTCGGCCGTCTTTTTGGTAGAGGTATATTATCTCTAGCCATCATAGGGGTAATATGGCGGACAGCGCAATGGCGGCAGGCTGCCACAAAATAGCCGTGGATCTAGTACACAGTACCGTGGGTGATATTTTGTGCTTGATTGAAGTTGTTCGACGAAGCAGATTCTTGAAACCCGGCGTGAACGGTAGCCTCATCTTTGAGGACCCGGCAAAAGTTTTACGAAAGCGTAGCACCGGGGGAAAGCAGCGCAGCTCGCATCGAAAGCAGACTTCGTACCGGCGTCTGCTTTCGATGCTTCTTTCGATGCAGCTTTCAATGCGTGCTGTGCTGCTTTTCCCATGTCCTGCGATTTCGTGAAACGTTCACCGGGTCCTGAAAGATCGAGCTGCCGTTTACGCCGGGCTCCAACAATATGTTTCGTCAAACAAAACAAGAACGAAATATTACCCAAGTCTATTTTTGCCACAACGCTGTCTGCAATGGATGGGTGATAGTGGCTGCAGCAGCTGTACTCTTGGCTAGAGGTAACGTAACTATACCAAAACGATGGCCGCCAGTGGCCGCATTCGCGGAGCAAGCAAACGCGATCCAGCAATTGTCATAGAGATCAGTAGTCTATCCCGTCTATCGTCTCAAAATCAACAATCACGAGTTGGAAAAGCATGTAGATTTGCTTTTCATCGACAGCAACACTTTGTCCTCATCACTGACCTCGACGGGCTTTTCGAAAACAGTGCTAGCCACAGACTCCGTTGTAAAAGATGCATGATTGGTTTTTGTTTTCGGTCTTCACTAACTACTGAATTCGCGTTATATAAAAACGTAAATAAAAAAGCCGCCCGAACGGTCTCAACTAAAGAAGGTGACGCGCTTTATTTCCGTAACAAACACGTCCTGAAGCCTTTTCCATATTGCTGCGTGTACGACTTTGGGGACGTCCGGAAACCGGAAAACACGGGTCACGTTTACGAGAGCCACGTCCCCAGCTCGTTTTGTATTCTAGTGATTCGTTCTACGAACTCCCGAGTCGTGGAGCATTTTTTTGTATCGAGGCGAGGATTGTGTCGAGCAGTTCATTTCCATCCCAAATCAAGTCTCCAAACGCATTCCCGAGTGGACATGGAGCGACCCCACGACCAGCAAAAAGACACAAAACACCGACAGCCACTGTGACGTAGGTGGCGAGTCATTCGACAAACGTAAGAAAAAGGACCACGATGATTTCACCGGACCTTACAGGCTGTGTAAAGGCTATAATTTAAATGACAGGATTAACAGAAACGTCATTTCCCTGGTTGCACACAACCACTCGTACGACCTGGTCTTTACTTTACCGAAACTGCATTTATTCGAGTTGAAAGAAATCAAGGTTCTCGCCAGTAGCTCTCAACAGATTAAGCGACTCGACGTGGGTAACCTACGGTTTCTCGATAGTGTAGCCTTCCTCCCCGCGAGCTTGGACGCACTTGTGCAGGACCTCCTTTCCCAAGGGTTGGAAAACTTTCACTACCTTCGCTAAACGTTTCCTCAACATATTGAGTCGCTAACACGGAGGGGTGTGTTTCCCTACGATTACATAACCGACTTTAGCGTCTACGACGAGCCCGAGTTGCCACCACGTGAGTCGTGTTACAACAAGCTTAACGACGTTCACAATTTCGAGAGAGCGATTATCGCCACGCCCAGACCGTTTTTGAAACGTTCAAGTTCGAAAATGTGGAAGAAAGAGTACAGCGACTGCTATCTGAAACTAGACTGCTAACTTCTATCCGACGTAATGAAGAGTTTTAGGAAATGGACCTTGGAAACGTACGAGATCGATCCCCTGCATTTCGTGTCACTTCCTGCCCTCAGGTTGGCCTGTGCGCTCAAGCAAACAAAAGTCAAACTTGAATTGCTCGACGACGACGTCGACGCCTATCTTTTTATTAAGTCGGTTTTGCGAGGAGGAATCGTGCAGTGTGAAGTTCGACATGCGAGAGCTTACGTTCAGACCAGCGACTCGTTCGATCCTAACAAAAAAGCTTCTGAAATGTTCGATCTCGACATGAACTGTCTTCAGGCACCAACGATGAGGCAACTGCTTCCGTACGGCGATTTCTGATGGCTCGACCGCGAGAAATCGAAGCCCGTCAGCTCGATCAGCTTTCAGACGACTCGCCCACTGGTTACATTTTGGAGGTAGGCCTAGACTACCCACAGGAACTACACGACTCGCATGCAGACTTTCCTTTGGCTCCGAGAAAACGAGGGATTACTTTCGAATGGAAGCTATCACAAGGCCCTAGCAAGAAAAATTTACCTACCGGAGAGAGAGAGACAGCGTAATCTACTTTTAACCCTATTTCCGAAACGTAATTACGTTATTAATTTCCGACACTTAAAGTTGTACCTGAAGCTAGGGTTATAACTGAAGAAGATTCATCGCATCCTGTACTTCTTCCAGCGAGCCTTTCTAAAATAATTTATTTACTTTGATCACGATCTGCACATGCAGGCTACCAACACCTTTTAGAAGTACATGTCAAAGCTCTTTCTGAACTCGATCTACTGAAAGACGACTGAAAAATCCTGGCCAGTACAACGACATTGACGTTAGCGTTTCCGAGAACGAAGTAGCAAAAAACCTGCAAAAACCTAACCTCAAGAAAGTTACAGCGAACGCTCCTAACGTGGTTATATTTCAATTTTCACAGAAAACTTTGCACTTGAACAAGCCCATATACCCAAGTTTCTCTATCGTATAGATGCGAAAGGTCGTCATGTACGATTTCTTTTATAATCAGATCAGGAGAGTTTTCCCGGATGCTCGCGCTGCATATAGCGACACAGGATTCATTTAGCCTCCAAATCAGCGGTCAGGACGTCAACGAGAGGCTCGCAGACCTTACCGAGGGCCACCTAGATACTTCCGGTTTCCCGTCCAAGCAGGCCTTGAATTTGCTTTCGAAACAAAATGCGACTTGGAATTTTCAAAAACGAGTTGCCGAAAGACCACATTCTATGGATTTGTCTGTCTTAAACCGAAACTCTACGCGCTCGATCTAGAGTCTCAACAACACTGTGTGAGGGCTAAAGAAGTATAAAGATGCGAGTCAACGTAAGCTAACTTACGATCTATACCTTCAGACTCTCGAGGCCCAAACTCTGCACACTATCATCCAAAGAATCCTTGCTCGGAAGCAAAATGAAAACAAAAGTGTCGCCGTAAAAGAAATTGAAAGGAACCCCTTCGACAACAAGTGTTTTATTGAAGACAACGAACTTTCACCGCTTCCTTACAGATATTTCAAACTCGGGAAAATGTCGTCCTCCGAGACAACCGGATGTGTTAAGTAAAAGTGTTATTGTGGCAGCGTATTTATTTTGAGAGTGTATATATTGAAATGTTTCAAATCTTGGAAATGTCGTCCCCCACCCTATGTACTCGATAAAAATGTAGTTGCAACACCCTATGTTTTTATGTTGGAGGTGTATATTGATATGTTTTCTTTTTTGTTTTTAATCAGACTTGAAAATGTTGCTCCCGCGCTCAAAAGGTATTGCGTCAGTGTATTCTTAGAAATTGTTATTCGAAAGTGCATATTCATGTCTGTGTTTTTTCATGTAAAGCGTTTTCAATGGGTAAGAATGCATGCAATAAAAATTGTGCATGCTTTACTTTTTGTGTTTTCATTATTTGACTAAAAAAGAAATGACAAAACACTGCGCATGATAAGCTCTAACTTGTGGGATTGAAATTGTTTCAGCAAAAGTACAGATATCAAATGATCGTTCCCTAGATTATCGGTTGGCGAGAACGTCTTGGTGCATTCGCGGAGTGGTACACCGCAACACAGGAGAGCGCCGAAGAATAGACACTAAAGTTTACAGGTCCTTGACCTGAATCCTTGAATTACTTTTTGTTTTAGAAGACCTTACCGAGAAAACCAGTATAACATTTCACTAAATCTATTATGGAACTGGAAATCTAACTGGAGTTCTTGGTGGAAACCTGAAATCAAGTTTGCAGACATGGCTGCAAACTGAATCCAGGTTTCCAGCAAGAAATTCAGTTAGCTTTCCAGTTCCCTGATACAGTTAGCGAAAAGCGATACTGGTTTTGTTGGTAGGGGAAGCTGGAAACGTTTCTGATTAAGTCGTAAAATTCTTCGTTTATTGGAATCTCACTGAAACTGTCAAAATAACTAATCAAATTGTCCTTTGAGAGATACGAAAAGAAAAAGAAAAACTCAATGTTCACCAGAAGATGATCTGGGTGCCGTGTTAAGCACGTAAATACACTGGGTTCGTCTCTCCTGGCCAATCTCGTCGCAGGAAAAAGTACCGCGAAACCAGGGACGCGTACACTGGTTCCTCTGCAAACATCGAATGAAATTCGTATTCTTCCATTTCTTTATTTAGCTGATCCTGATCTGTCTCTCCTTGTCACTTTCTAAAACGTGTGGTGTTATCTGACATGAACAGGATCGTGAATGCCTTATATAAGTCTTGCTTGAAAGTCAAGGTGAGTCTCACATTGACTGTGAGGATTGGACATAAACTCTGCTCTTCCATGTCAGGAGTCAAAGTGTAGTAGAGAAGAAAATAGTCTTTCGAGAAGGCGCCTTAAGAAAACGGAGCTTCTTTTATATTGAGTTGTTGCCGGCAGCTCACATTGTCCTTCATATAAAGATCCTGAATAAAATCCAAATTTTCCGTCTGCTGAAACCCATCGACGTCCAGTACGGCCGTTTCCAGGTTGAAGTGTTTGAATTTGGGGGTCGTGTTTGCGGTTCCTCTGATACGATTCACTCTTTAAGAACGCGACGACGAGCTTAGATAGAACGCGATGAGCATAGAGGTCATCGAGAACAACATATGACACACCGGGAGAAACGGTTCTGGTTTTGATCTCCACTCCACGTAACAGGTATGATGTGGGAGTGGATCGCAGTCGCTTTTCAATTCCGACAAGCACCGTCAGGGCCACTTGAACTCGTCGAATGTACAGAACGACGCGAGGAAGCTGAACAAGGTGTTGTTGGTTAATCGACGAAGCAGCCAAGAGTTTGAAATCTTTTTGTTGCAGCACGATTCGGAAGTCCATGCCGTTAAATAGAAGTTTTTCTTTTTTGGAAAATGTCGCTGAATATCGGACAAAACAGATCGCAAGGGGTAGATCCCACGGTGCGCTTGAAGCGAGCGGCGAGTCCCTTGGCATCTGTCGAAATTTTGAGCTTTTCCAATGCGTTCACTGGGTCTTTTCGTGGAGCAACGCAGAAAGAGAATGATCTCTACTTACCTGGTTTGTGTTAAGCAGGATATGAAGATGGGAACGATAGCCATAGTTTTCATACTGGCTGGCCAGAGTTTGATTCAGATAAACGTGTCGGTATTGAAAGAGGGAGCTTCCAAAGGCCTGAACCGGAATCACTTTATCATATATAACCGACCCGTCGGATGCAGCAGTGCTCGCAGGATCGAAATTGGCTCGCACGAATTTAGATTGAATGTGAAGGAAGCTCGATTTCAAATCGTAAAAGTGTGCACCCAAAGAAGAGACGTGAAATTCCAAAACGGACGTGGAGGTTGTAGTAGCGACCGGGAAGAACTCAAGATATTGCGATTTTTCTAGGACAAACAAAGTAGGCGGTAGCGATAGAAGTTCTGGGTTGCCGATTCTAAACAAACTGGACCGTTCGTGGGGGGAAAAATCCGCCCGACATTCTCTAGGTATCAAAAAAGTGTGAAACCTTCCGTCTCTTTTGTCGTGAGCAGATGGAGGAAGGTTTCTCGGACGTCTTTTTCTTTTATGACCTGCACCAGAGAGCTTTTGCAGAAGCTCGTCCCTTGTGTTTCGATGTGTATTGTCAATTCCTTTCTTGACATCGGCGATATTCTTTGATAGATGCCGGACAGTAGACCGCTCCCCACTTGGAACAAAGGCTCGGACACAAAATCTGGCAAATGTTTCTTTCCGGAACTGGAAAAATGGCCCACACAGCACTATGCAGACTTTATGTGCATTTTCTAAAATTCAGAGCGGCTGCGACACGACCGGATTCGTCTAGAAATAGTATGTAAGTTCCTTTCTTACCAACGAGCTCCAGAAAAATGGGCTGTTGCTTTCCTTTACGATCACCCTTTATATTGTAACAAATTGAATGAATATATCATCTCATTTCGCTTGGTCACCACGAAAAGTACGACTCTTAAAAAAGACTTTCACATCACCAACGTGTTCTGCTTCTAAAATATCGCAATATTTGGATATAATACGACTTCACGGCCTGCCACAGTCAAAGGACGTATAGACGGTCTTTTCACCAAATCCGAGTGATTTGGCGAAAAGTGCGGAATAATCAGTGATATATCTATTGTGATGCCACTGCAACGTTACGAGTTTTATGTAGGGGCTATGAGGAGCAGCATTTTTTAGGGAGGAAGTTGAGTGTATATTGGTATGCACTGTTTATCGCGTCGATGAGGTGTTCTGCTGATTAGCAGAAGGCCTACAGGATCTCAATTCGGTTATGTGTCATGACGTGTTTAACCCTTGTCAGCTCTATCTCAACCTCCTGATCGAACATCTCGTCCTCTTCGGGACGGCCTTCCATAGGCTGACCTATAACAGATATTTGTTCTGAAAAGCCCAGTTGTTTGGCTAAGGAAGACGACATGTGCCAACAGTTTTTTCTCTAGAAGGTTATAAAATAACAGTTCTCTTCCTCCCCACCACACCATCTCTCACCAACAAGAAGACGTCTTGTTTTGCAGGGATTCGAAACTTTTTGTTGGATTTCACTTTCCCAGCGTCCGTTAGTCTGACCAAATAGGTCTCGTTAGATGGCCTCGTCAGATTCTTGCTATTAAATAGAAAAATTTTATTCCTCCAGGGCGATCTCGTATGGTTCGTTTATTAAGATAGGCTGGGACAGCTGTAGCTTAAACTTAAAGTATTACTGTGAAATATTTCACTGGAGGCATTCGAGAAAAGGTTCACATAAAATAGATCGCTCATTTCAAAAGACCGATTGTTAAATCGGCCAACACCAGAATGACGGGCCCGATAGCGAGGTCCGATCTTTTCAATGGGGTCGGACGAAAAGGAGGAAAGACAAATAAATAGAGGCGTTAATTTATTTCCATGAGTCCTCACTATCCGCAGTGACCAGCCTGTAGCGAAGAATATCTGCGGCCAGCCGATGCACGTAGATTGCTTCGATGTGATACTTGCACCGTACTGACCGCTTGATGGTATGCACCGTGTCCGAGAGGAACTCTACCTAAGTCCGTTGTTTCGGCTTCGGCCATTCTGGACATCATCTTGCTCACCCACCCTAACAAGAATGTGAAGGGACCCCGGTGCCTTGGTCACTCCTTGTCCTTTCCCTTCGTAGTGATCGTACACGCGGGACACTACCCGGAACATAACTGGGTCCCCTTCGTTGGGAGGGAACTTGCCGGAACACAATCAGATTAATGAGCAGTTCCAGTGCAGTCACAAAGAAGTCATTGTTTGTCTGACGTACTCTAGCGCAGATTTCCATCTCGCGCCTATCAAGTGTGTACTCCCGTGCAACTAGCCAGACGTCCGCTTGCAAATATCTCGACAGCTCGATCTTCACCATACGAATGTCAGAGAGCGTTCGTTGCCTGGGATTTAGGACACATTGCGAACATGCCAACATATTCAAGGTCACCGATGCGATTAGCCACGCGACTCACGATGTCTGGTGGGAATATCATCAACTATTCGAAACTGGACATGGCGACATCCAGCGGCGTGTCCACACACTTTCCAACGAGTACATCTCAAGCGACAACTTGTGGGAACATCACCAAATATTCCAAATCCTGCACATAGCGCCATCCAGCGGCGTGTCCCCAACACTTTCCCACGAGTACATCTTGAGCGCCACCTTGTAGAAGTATCATCAAATATAATCTGAACTTGACATAGCGTCATAGGGCGGCGTGTCCGCATATTTCCCACGATTGCAGACGACGTCTAAGCACGGCAGAGACAGTTCCATCAGTGGCGGAGAGGTATCGTGCCGATTGTGCCGGACTACTGAACGAAAGGTCGCTGGTTCGACGCCAGCCGTGGGGAAAACATTTTGGGGTCAGCTAAGGAGTGTAAAAACTTAGATACAAATTTGGTTAGGTTTCTTCACCAGGTGTACAGAGACAATAAGGAAGTTTTAACATGGGAAGCAGAAACTACACAACCCGCAGCAATAAAAGAAAGCTCAAGCAGGGCTGTCCACTGTCACCTCCAGTTCTCGTAATATATCTCAGTGAAATGGAAAAGAAATTAGAACAGAGCAGTTTAGATTTTGATATTAGTTCTATGGAAGAAGAGAGAAATGTGATGCAGGTAATACAAGGACTAATGTATGCGGATGACTACAGTACTATGACAGATAATCAGGATGCATTACAGGTTATCTGCAATTTATACTGGTTGTGAAAAGTCTGCAGTGAAGGTGTTTAAAAGGGAAGCTGAAACACTTCTTGAAAAAAACGAGTTAGAGGTGAATTCTGGTGTATTTTTATCCCGTGAATCTGAATATCACATTCGTTTTCCCTGAAGATGCAACTAAAAGCGAGAAAACGCGAAAAATCTCCGACCTGTTGTTACGTCATAAAAGGACCTTTCGGCCGCCAAGCGCGTGTCGCTCGTGTGGGCAGCGCGTGCAATGGCAAGCTTGCCAGGTATATTTTTCCGCAATGACGGCAGTCGTGACGTCTCTTTCTGACCTTCTTGAAAATAGCAAGAGTGCGCGTGCATAGCTTTGGCAGGCGCTGAAGATGCGCGAGAGCAGAGATTCCGAAAACTCCTTTTGTGACGTCACGCCCCGGGAAGGAGGGGCTTTGGCGGTACTTTAAAAATTAATTTCTGAAGGCTCCGTGCGCCAAATTGAAAAATAATCTCGATATTCCTGATCCTGGAGGTAAATTGAAGGCCATTGAAGTGTTTTTTCTCAAATACAGAACCGCTTCAGTTTCCCTTTAAAGGGAAGGGGAAACACTTTTTTCAAAAAATTAAATAGAGGTTGATTCTGGCGCAGTTTTTATGCCGTGAATCTGAATACCACGCTCGTTTTTCCCAAATATGTAAATAAACAAGAAAAACGTCCGACCAGTCGTGACGTTATAAGAGGACGTAAAGAGACGTATAAGAGACGTAAACGACATTGTTAACGTTAACAGGGAAGCAAAATTTGTTAACTACGCGGATGATACTAGCATACTTTTTCTTCCGAAACAGGTGATGACTTAATAGATATGGCCAACCACACTTTATCAAAGATAAAATCCTGGAGCGATTGTAACTCCTTAAAGGTAAACATTAATAAAACAAAAGCAATATTTTTTTTCGTCCAAAAACAAGTTTGTGGTTTTATCTAGATCACTGAGTTTAAATTCTTGTCCAATTGAAATAGTTAGAATTCCTTCAAAAACTCTTGGCGTATTTTTTAATGAGAACATGTCCTGGGATTGTCATATAAATTATCTTATTCCAAAATTATGGCGAGTAATTGGGATCCCAAATCGCAACCGTTCCTTGTTGCCCACGAATGTTAAATTGTTAGTTTACAACTCTCTATTTTACACTCACTTAACATAGTGCCATCTAGTATGGGGTTCATCGGCATTAACCAATATGGAAAAACTGTTTTTGTTACATAAAAAGATTAAGGAGCGTATTGCCCCTTATGATGCTCACACTTCTGAAATATTTAGAAATTTTAAGATAATTACTATTTGCAAGTTATATGATTATAGACTATGTGCTAGTTTCAGGAGGGAAAAAATAAGGGACTCATGTTTATAGAGAACCTTGCAGGTTTACAGGAAAACTCACCAGCATACCCCAGCTCGCGGCGCGGAGAAGTGGAAGATGGTCACTCAGCGAACGCACTATGGTCTCCAAATGCTTAAATTTGCCCTACCACACTTGCTAAATAATTTTTATATTGATGATGTAGATTTTGACTCCAAACCTTCTAAAGAATTGCGTTTGTATTTTTGCCCCTAATTTATTCCTGATTTCTATTTTCTGTTTCATTTTGCTCCTTTAATAGGCCAAAGTGCATAGTTTTGTAAATTTTAATTGTTGCTTTTTTGTGTGTATTTTTTTATTTTTATTTCCGTTCCGTTGCTGCTAACCATTGTAGGGGCCCGAGGACCAGTCAAGCTGCATATTGCAGCTTTTTTCCACTGGTCCCACCATCACAATCGATGGAAATAAAAAGATTTATTATTATTTAATTATTATTATCTTTCGGCCACCAACCGCGTGTCGCTCGAGGGCTGCGCGTGCAGTTCCAAGCTTGCCAGGTATATTCCCCCGCATTGGTACCAGTCGTGACGTCTTTGTCTGCCCTTTTTAAAAAAGCGAGAGTGCGCCTGCATAGCTTTCATAGGCGCTGAAGATGCGTGAGAGCAGAGATTCCGAAAGCTCCTTGTGTGATGTCACGCTCCGGGAAGGAGGGCTTACAGCGGTACTTTGAAAATGATTTTCTGCTGCCGCCATGCACCAAATAAAAAAAAAAAACGATAGTCGAGATTTTGGAGGTCAGATGAAGGCATTTTAAGTGTGTTTTCTCAAATACAAAGCCCCATTCAGCTTCCTTTAACGACGAAAAGAGGGAACCTCTTCTCCATGCATGCAGGACCATGCAGGAAAATCCATGCAAGACCATGCAGGAAAATACAAATATCTTTGAGTCTGGCTCAATGAGGGATGCAAATATTTAGAAGAACATGAGGAGAATATAATTAGTAAAGGGAGAAGAAATTTATCTATTGTAAAGCTCAAGGCCCTATGAAAATATAATAGATATACGTGGCCAGAGTTTTATGGAGAGGAGTGATGGTACCAGGACTGTCTTTTGGCAATGGAGTACTTTGCATGTAATTAGAGGTTCAATCAGGATTACAACTTCGACAAAGAAGCGCAGGCAGATTGGCACTAGGCGCACATGGAAAGACATCTAATGAGGGTGTACAGGGGGCATCGGATCGTCGTCTTTTGAGAGCTGGCAAGCAATTAGTAAGTTGAAATTTGAACAAAGGTTGACCGAAATGGATGGTGTTGGGCACGTGAAGTATTCAAGTATTTATACATGAAAAGTTTAAACGCAAAATGGACAAACAGAACCCGAAAGCTTATATTTAAATACCCACACACTAGTGATGGGGCTGAGCGGACTACTTCAGTGGAAAAGAGAGTGAAAGAGGCGGAAAGAAAAATATGGGAGGTAAAAATGCAGGAGAAATCAGCTTTAACAATGTAAGGTCACCGTGGACCTGAGGTCGTGTCCGTAATGACGTGAAGGTCACGTGATGCGCATGTTTTTCTGGTCCGCGGACCTGGTTTCCTCAATTTGTCCGCGTTTGAATACACCCGCATTAACACGGCAGACAAATTAAAAGAACCACGTCCGCGGACCAGAGATATGTGCGTATTACGTGACCTTGACGTCATTAGGGACAAATCCGCAGGTACGTGGTAAGCCCGCGTACGTGGCTTTAAATCCCAGGTTTACCATGAACAGAAGTGAAGACCGGGAGTCCGAGCTCGAAGCTTCGGTTGCTGCTTTTGCTGCACGTGCACCAAAAAAGATCAGCCCCTCTCAAATTTGACCTTGCATCCCGAGCTTTCGCAGCACTCCAATCTTAGAAAAGACCAGTACGCAGCGCACGTGACTCATGATGGCATGACCAGACCATCAGTAAAAACATGTCTAACGCAGTTCCTGGCTTTCGGAAGGATCGTGATCCTAAAAAAGGATCACAATCAGAATGTCTCAAACGTTGTCTCCAAACGCATGCATGTAGGCGTCGTGACATGAAATGACTAATACATGTGACTCTCCAAGAGCTCTGTGACCCTTAGTGGCTGGGCGGTGTGCTTCTTGATGCGCAGCGCGACGGGCTTGTACGAGCGGAACGGCGAGGCCATCCTGAGGTGCCTGAACGTGACCGCTCAACTGGGCCCCGGAATTCCGCTGATGCAGCTCAAGATGAGCGGGCTTCTGCCAGCTTCGGTGCTGGTAAAGCATCTTACCATCGCCGTCGTTTCTACATCGTTAATGGGCCTTCATGAAATCACCGGTCGAGGAGGTTGTGGTATGAAGATACGTGGACACGTATTTTCACATGAAAGCCTTTATTTCAAACAAAAGTTTCATATCAATACCGGGGGGGGTATGTTTGGTATGGCAAAGGTCTCCGCAAAATCCGATCAAACTTCTACTTATCGTCTGCAAAGAACGGAGATCTTGACGGTGTGGTATGCATGTTGCGGAAGCGCTGTGGAACGCTTTAACATATACAACGTAGTCAACTCGATAGCGTTCTCCGCCAAGTCCCATTCAATGCTAAGCAACTGCTCGAGCAAACCACACTGCAGCGAAGTATCGCTGCATTTTATGGGCCCGTGACGGGGCGGCATTCCACAAAGCACCACGAGGTGCAATCTTGAAATTCGGGAATTCGTCTTAAAATTAGTTTGCTTCACTTTTCTGTTACTGTTTTGGAAATGTAACAAGCACGTTATTGCGTTATCGAAAAAAGCAACGCGTTGCCGGTAACGCCGTTACTTGTAGCGTTACCGCCAACACCGTTCGAGTTTCTCTAACAGGTGAAGGAACACTGGTGTCCTCCTCTTCCCATGTTCGGATCACAAATAGAAAAAACGAAAGTCCTTGAACATATATATATATATATATATATATATATATATATATATATATATATATATATATATATATATATATATATGAGAAGAAAAGCAAACCCTGGATGAAAACAGCAACAACGGACGGTTTATTCTTCGACGTTTCGGCCGGAGTCTTCCTGACGAAGGCCGGACTCCGGCCGAAACGTCGAAGAATAAACCGTCCGTTATTGCTGTTTTCATCAAGGGTTTTGCTTTTCTTCTCAGTTATACCCACGCCTTCGGCCCCCCGCCACCATGCCCGTTGTATATATATATATATATATATATATATATAGGAAAGAAAACGGGCTAGGCGTTGTAAAGAGAGGCCAGGGGAGGCTTTGAGTCATTATGGCGACAACGCAACGCTGGTCCAACAACGCTACCCAGCTTTCCACTTTTCCGTCCCTTTTTCTTTTTGCGCGGGGCATAAGATTCCGTAACCTTTCCTGTTCATACGCTCCGTTTTACCTCACGATGGACCACAGAGGACAGAGCCTTACATGTCAATCCAGCGCCTTGTGGCTGCCACGTGATCTTCGAGAGGGGCGCAGTGACGCTGCGATAACTCGTAACGCCCGCTACAGTCCATCGTGATTGAAAACGGAGTACTATAGTGATCTATAGAGAAATGAATCTTTGGAATCGGTCAGTAGACTACCGACATTAAGGTATACTGCTTAGGGAAAGCAGCGCAGTGGAGCGAAATCAACAGAAGACAATACCCTCAGGGCCGAACGTGCCGCAAATTGCAATTTTCATCGCCAATATCGACCACATTACAAAAAAATATTCTAGGTTTTTTTTAGAGTGTCAGGTGGTGTTTGAGAAATAATGTGACCAAGTACGGCCACTCTGGATGTGGTGCTCGAGTACCACTAGTGGTTGAGACAGAATTATCTCTTACGGTAATTGACCATAGCTGATTCGCACACTCGCCAAGGGCCTTCATGATAGTGCTGATTTGAAATGCTCACGAGTGTTAGCTTCAGAATGCGAAGACTTAGCGAAAACGTGCTGCGGTTTTGAGTGTGCTCCTGAGATTTCTTTACTAAAGTAACATGAGTGACGTGAGAAATTCAGACCCCACTTACGTCATTAAATCAGGGACAAAAGCCATTCAGTAGCTCTTTACACGAAATTGATATGCGCGAAAGGCTTTATTAATCTTTTGTTAACGGAAATACACTTCCTCCAACCACAGTGTCGGCTCGGCAGCGTCTTCGAGTCATCACCTTCTCCGGAGAAAGTCATCGGCCAGGTCGCCAATGCCTTGGAAAGTTCCCACCATGAGGTATGTCTGATTTCTCCTGCATCGCAAAATCCGTCGGACCACTGATCTCTTGGCGTTAATGAATCCTATGATGATGATGATGACAATGAAAGTCATGATTCTGCAGCTTTCCATCTGCAGCGGGCGAGCTCGTAGAAATTTCGTGCTGCCATAAATAAGAAAGTGAAAACAAACAAAAGAATACATAAAACAACTATCCCATTTTCTGCTAACAGTGTTAAAGTCTCTCTTTCGTCCTCTGGACACACTGAGCTCGCAAACCTCCATTCCACTATAGGGTACTAGAATACGGGGTTGTGTTTGGACCGGCGCGGCCCAGCAATGGGAGCTTTTGAGGCTGCGCCTGTAGACAATCGCGGCGCTGCAGTCGACAAGGCAGCAGAAAGTCGGTACTGTGCGCCCGTGCCGCCACACGTACGCATGCACACGGTGCCCGCGTACAGCCACCCCCGTACTGACCCTACTGGCCATGCGCCGGTGTCGACACTTATCGCGACCCCACACGCCTCACGCGAGCCGCTCCGATCCCAACACTTCCCCGTGTTCTATAGTACACTGTAGTTCCACACCACAGTGATTGCTCTGGCTATCTTGGTCGTATTGAGGTTCCGACTGGCCTCGTCTGTTTCATTCGTGTCGGCATTGTTGATACCTGGAGTCAAAAGCGAAGCCCAGAGCGTCCGGGTTGCTTCTGGGTGAGGCTGACGATGGTCCATCACAGGTGCAGGCACTCCCAGGCGAGAAACAAATGCTCCAGTTTCTCAACCCCGTCCCAGTATACACATGACACACAGACACACAGTAGATTCTACCTTGGGGCCGAATCGATTTTGACTATCGTATTTTTGCATGGCTCCCGCTCCCTCTTTGAACGAAAGTCGGCTGCCCAAACTGGTGTCACACAGTTGTGTTTCGGCTGCCATAGACCCGTTGCTCTGGGCCAGGGGTGCGAGCGCATCTGAAAGACTTACGCAAGACGCGACCATGTTATGCTGGCTGCATTATATCCGTGTGGCGCTGTAACGTTCGATTTTGCGCGTGCTACGTCTCGAATACAAGCATCTGTGAGCATCTGTAAACGCGCGGTAACAAAACGTCTAAAAAAATTAATTATGCAGCTTGCGGCCCCAGCGTCCCATTAAACTTTCCTTTCATCTTTGCTTCCTTTCATAGCTTCCGCGAGCACGTACGTTTCACTTTACATGATAGCGAAGTCGAAGCTACTCGCCAAAGCACGTCCTCCTGAACGATGCTTGCACTGCGCGAGCGCGCGTGCTTGGCAGGACGCTGAAAGCTCGGAGTTCGCTCTTGTAGCCTCTGCTACGCTGGCACTTAGAATGGAACGGACTATAAAAAACTGTAATGGGGAAACCTATAGGGAGTATTCACTGGCGGCCATAGCTGTGTGCGCGAATTCTGAGGGTGTGCTGATGGCGAGGTTCCACAGTTCTTTTGCAACGTGCATTCCGCACCATCGAGAGTACCTGTCTTAGCAGCCTATTGATGTGAGCTCGTTCTGAGCATGTGCTTTAAACAGCACCCACAAATATGGCGTCCAGTGAATACTTCCTATTGACGCATGCTTGAAACGCGAGCCAAATATTCAATTTTTTCTTGCCTGGAGCGTTGCTCAAAACTTGGAGAGCTCTGGCCTATTGTTTCATCTTTTTTGTCCCTGTAGAACAAATGCGTTCTACAGGGACACTAGTTTCTTTTAACTTTTTGCAGTACCGTGCAGAAAGAATAAAATGTAGCAGTTTTTCTGAGGACTACAAACTGAGAGCACTTCAAGATAAACAAAAGATGGCTCTTGCTGCTCGCTAGAAGCTAAAATTAGTAGAATACGCAGCGGCGGCGCCCCATCGGCCGTGTGAAGCCAAGGGTGTTGGAAGCCGCGTGTGGCGCTGATTTTGGAGTTCCGATGAGATCGTGCTGCTCCTGCTGTGCCATACTGCATTGCTGTGCCCGCACAAAAAGAAAACATAAGGAAAAACGTTTACAATTCTTCTGTAATGCCGAATTAGAGCGCAGCTCTAATTCGGCATCGCAGGTTGGTCGTAGACATTACAGGTTGGTCGGCATTACAGCGGTTCGTTAAGACATAGGGCGAAAGTTCATCAACATGGCGTCCGGCAGGGGCGGATCCAGAACTCCGTTTTGGGGGGGGGGCGAAAGCTTTGTAGGGATACTATTCTCCCATTCTTTCTTGTGCACCGGCGGGTCCATCCATGTAAAATTGCCCTCCGAGAAGGGTGGAGGGGGGGGGGGTCGTCTTCGTTTGGGGGGGGGCGGGGCGGCCGCCCCCGTTGTCCCCCCCTTGATCCGCCACTGGCGTCCGGCGACGTTTCTGGCCATAAGTAAATTGGATTCGGCCACTTCCGCGAGCGACGGAGCAAACGAGAATCGAGATGGTCCTTTTATGACGTAGTGGCGCGTCACGCGTGGCTAGCCAATGGCGTGCCGCTGCGGCGATCGCTCCTGGTTTCTTCGCTTTTTTTTCGTGTTTAGAGATTATTTTGGGTCAAACGGTTGTGATATTTGGACTCAGCAGGCACAAACACGTCAGAATCAACCATTAAAGGATACTTCAACGAAATTTGAAATATTCCCGTCGTGTTCAAAAATAGGTTGGATATGATCCACAATATCCGTAAATGACAATCGCACGTTTGTATTTTGATCCTGGTGGCTGTATTGTTCGTTATAAACGGCCCACTCTGGCAAGCGCTCGGAGAAGGCCCAGCTTAGAGCACGTGACATCCAACGCAATAGTGACGTAGGTCGTCTCAAGACGAGCAAAGCTACGGCGAGGCTGACGTCAAGAGGATGGCCTAGTCGTTCCAGCGACCGAAGCGGCTGCTTTTGTACGAATTTTGAGTGACGGGTTAATCTTCTATAATCTTGTAGGGGGACAATAGCGACTTCTGCGACACACAAAAGGGATTCTCGGGAAGAGGGGAGTTCCTCCTTCCCCCTTCTCTCGTCGTGGCTGGAGGCGAGACAACCTCCGTCACTAGCTGTCAAGGTTCCTAGACGAGCCTTACAAACGAGGCGTTAGCGACATCCACCAGGTGCTCTTTGCTAATCGTTTAATTCGTTTTAAAATTCCTTTTCGAGACTTTTTTTAACAAGATATTGGTATGTTCCATGTGATACCGCTCTTTTGAACAGATATAGACCAAAAAATGAGCGCCGAAATTTCGTTGTAGTATCCCTTTAACTCATTTTTTTCGAAAAGCTCTTCAGCTTCCTTTGAAAGGATGCTGAACCAAACATTTCAGTGTCTTTAATAAGCTGCGCACTATCTTTTCATGAGTCAGCAGCCCCTGGTGTGTGCGAGCACACGCAACGAAATCGACGTCATCATATTTCCCATTCGAGCTTACTAAGCGTTAATGGAGGGTATGTTGACGTCGATTTCGTTACGTGTGCTCGCGCACACCAGGGGCTCCTGATTCATGAAAAAAGATAGTGCGCCGCTTATTATAGACACTGAAATGTTCGGTTCACCCTCCCTTTAAGAAAGGCGGATCCCGAAGATACCTGTAATTATATCTCCGCTGCAGCCAATCAGAATGGCGGCACTCGCCGATTAGAAAGCCGGAGAAAAAATCCCGAAGCTTGAAGACCCGCGCCCTGCGTTTCTCACGCTGTCAGCGACCATATGCCACGACACAATAACTAAACTACACCGAAACGCATTTTGCTCGTGCAGGACCAAGAGCTCGGCTTTGAACCAAAGGATCGGTTGCTGTTGCAGATGGGTCTGGCCAACTTACGACGGATCTGCCAGGTGAGCGTGGCAGCCCACTTGAAGGGACGCTGAAGAAAGCGCTAAACTGTTTTCGTAATTAACGCGTGTTGCGATTTCCATAGAGATGAGAAAAAAGCGAGGGTATTCATTTTTTGCTAACAAAAGAAAGACGTTTAGGCGAGTGCCTTCATCTTATCCAAGAGAGTAGTTTCGGATACGCAACAAACAAATAAAGACATTTTTGCACCATTGTCATCTTCATCACTAATCGAATGACGCTACGACAAGGTGCCCACACAGTCGTACGATTGTTGTGGGGCGTTGTACATATTTGAGGATGAGAGAAACGCGTGTGACGGAGTCACAGCTTCTCGCATTCGTCGCGCTACTAAACAGTTGTCAGCGAAAGCTTTCGTGCAGCCTGTAGCGCGCTTCGAGAATGGTGACGGTGCCAGGTGGCCTGCCCTTTCAGTAGATCGATTTGTTTTAGTTTTCCACAACGTGGGGTGCTAATCGCCGTCCCTCGCAGCGCTGACAACACAGCGCAGGCATTTCGAATGCCCCGCGATGACACGCAAAAATAATATTTTTTTAATTCGCACAGTACTGCGTGAATTATCATTGCAAAATGATAGTGATCTCATCTTTTTTTTCTTCTTCCTATATCTTTACCGGGTGTCTTAAACCTGTCTTTCGCATTGACAACGTCTAAAGTTTGTTTAAAATAAAGAGTAAAGCGTGAAACACATCTCAGCAGAAATCGCGTCGCATCGTATAGCCGCCGCGCGGCGTAATCATCGAAACCACCAGTGATAGCAACGGCTGTCATAGTTACGCCGCTTAGCGGTGCTGTTTTTGCTCACGTATGTTTCACGCTTAGTTAATATATTTCAGACGAAACAGGCTATATATCTTCTTAGGCCACGGCGCATCGACAACCGAAAATCGAGTAAAACCGTCGGAGTGATAAGATTTTGATGAGTGTAATTTCCGCGCGCACTTAAAGCACTTCCGACTAAGTTCTTTTTCTTTTTCGTATTTGGTGCAGGCGTCGAGGGACTCAGGCGTAAAGACTTTGATCGACGCCGAACACGTAAAGATCAATACTGGCATCGACCTCCTGGCCTTGGCACTGATGGTCGTCTTTAACAAGGAGCGGCCGCTCATCGGGCACACGTACCAGTGCTACCTGACGGTGAGTGGAAGAAATGCAGGGCGGCGTGTCCCGAAGATGCTACCACCGCTCTGCAGCCCACGAGCACACGCAATGAAATTGACGTCATCATATCCCCCATTCACGCTTGAGGGGAAATATGATGACGTCGATTTCATTGCGTGTGCTCGCGCACACCGTCGGCCGCTGACTCATGGGAAGATAGTGCGCCACATATTACAGACATTGAAATGTTTGGTTCAGCATCAATGAAGGCAATTTCGGATATTTTTTTGGCGATTGAACTGGGTTCCAGGCACGTCTCAGGCTACGTTGCCCAAATTTCAGCAAAAACCGGCGCTTCTGTGCCGCGCAAATCAATTAAACAGTCGCGGTAATAATCGTTTTGGGATCGACTGCGGCGACGCCCCGAGAGTTGCGGGAGAAGCCAGGAGAAGCAGAGCTCACGGGACCGTTGCGGGGCCAAGAAGCGCGACGTCACAAGAGACGCGTCAGCGATCCCGTACGAAAATGTCAGATACAGGCCGGAATGAAAAAATGCCGGTTCCGTCTGGACCCAAAATTGGGGCACCAGTTTGTATCCAGCATGGAAATGCCGCAGTTCGAGACGGGATACAAACTGGTGCCCCAATTTTAGATCCAGGCGGAACCGGCTGGTTCCAGTTGCGGTGCCCCCATTTCAGACCCAGGCGGTGCGCCGCCGGAATTCCCGCTGCGCTCACCACTAGACTCTACAAAAGTATTGCGCGCGATGCACTTAGCCGTTACCACCGAGAGAAATGCACGTCTCAAGGCCAGGAGATCGGGCTAGCTCGGGTTTGCAGCTTTCGTTGCAGTCTCAGCTTAAGGGTGAACAGAGTATGAAATGAATCACGGTTATAAAAACCGGTGCGTGCGGACTTCCGAGCGCCTTATTATCACTCCACAGCATCAGTCATTAAGAATATCAAAAATGGCACGACAAAGCACAAAGCGTGAGCCCGATGAGCCACAGCCTCCGTTTCTTCAAGGCAAACTCCGCCTCATTTTTGTTTTTGAAAGAGCAAATGCAGTCCTCTTCTGTATCAGCTAGAAAGACCACACGTCAAATATTATGTCGTCCAAATGTTTCTTAAACGGTCCGGTAAACTTCGCAACTCGCCAACTTGCCGGAATCGGCTGTCTCGAGCCAGCGAATTCACACGCAACCAACAGCGCAGTCAAGGCTACGGCATGGGCGGCGCCAACATTGAGCGAAACGTTATCATCATTGCCCCCTTTTGCTTGTTTGTACTTCTCCGGGCAAGCGTATAGCGTATGACGTCAGCAATGTTGCCTCTCGGCGCTCAGCGGTGTCCACCTGATTGGCGTAACGCGCCTGCTAGCGCGCTTCTGGGAGCCGTTGGGTCGTCCCGCCGTGGTCCCGCCGTTACCGCCGTCTTCCTCGTCACAACTGCCGTCGCCTCTCACCGTTTGTGATTATTGTCTCTCCGAGTTTTGCTCTCATTACGAACAATACGTATGCGGACTTAATGCTGGAGTTGTGCAGACGTCGTCGAATGACGTAGACACCAAAACGTGGTGAAGAGCGCGGTGCAGACGACACTTGCGCCTGGCACACGCCCGCCCCAATCCCGCCCGTCGTTGCGTAGAGGATCATGTGACATCTCGTGCCACGTGATAGCCATGTGCTTGGCGGTCCGAGGCCAATGTTGCCAGACGGAGCTGAAGTTTCGGTTTCGATTTCTGCTCGTGTTTATAACTAGATTTAAAAATATATATCCCATTTTTCGCGAAGCAAATGACGTAGTGTCTTTTACTAGGGCTTTTTAACACAAAAACACTCATTTCCCCGAAATCTTCGGAATTGAGCGGAGTTGCTGTCAACGGCTACAGCGACTTCTGTCTCGTCGTGGTACTAACGGCCAAAACGCAGAGTACCCAGGATCGTTTGGAGCGCCACCTTGCACTGGCGGCGTCGCTTGGAGTTAGCTTTGGCGTGAAGCTGGTTCGTGGAGCCTATATGGACTCCGAGCGTAAGAGGGCGCTCTCGGCAGGACATCCCAGCCCTGTCTTCGGCACGTACGAAGAGACGAACAACAACTACAACAGGTTGGTGAACGCCATTCCTACTTTATTCGTTTCCTGTCAAGGCTAGCGAAATATGGCGAATCAAGTGGCAGAGTGACTAAATACTGAAATTTGTAAAGTAATTGGGTAAAGTACAAGATACTCTAAGAAGTAACTCGTTACTTTCAAGATACTCTCGAGTTACGAATTCCTCTGCAATTTATTGTCAAGCACAACCGAAGTCAGAAACATTTCTTCCTCCCAGCTACTATGGAATCTCTTGGAAATCTCTTAGCTAGACTCTGGCTGCCACTCAGCCTTCTAGGAGGTCCCATGTAACTACGAATGAAACAAACATAAAAGCGTTTTTTTTTATACATTTTGCTATGGCGAGGACATAGGCGAGGGCAGCACGGGGCCCGTTCGCCTACGGAGCGAGTTTCTACGCAGAGGCTCGCCTCCGCGGCGCTTCCCTTGTGTCGGGTTCATTTGCGCTTTCCCCGTCAGTGCACTGGCGGTGCCGTGCAGTCGGGGGTTGAGGAGTCCAGACCAGGGGAGAGCGGGCGCCACCGTGGTGGGCGCCGGCAGTCATTCGTGCTACCGAAGACTATAGCGAGTTTTAGCAGACCGTGTTTCCCCCTACGCTAAGCCCCTCCGCTACCCGGAACGCTACAGCCAACGCCATCGGCACGCAGGCGCAGTGGCGGTTTCTTCGTAGCGGAGGGTTAGTGGAGGGGAAAGACGGTCTACTAAAACTCGCTAATGCTGCGTACGCCGCGAGCGATGGGCCGCCGGATAGGAGCCGTGTAGTCGCGTCTTACGGGTCTTGTGTGCGAAGAGAGCCTAGTGAAACGAACGAGCGGTGTGTGCGACTGCGTCCGGATGCAAAGGCATTTCTGAAGCTGCAAGGCTTTATCTTATATGCTTTCACTCCATAACATAGAATATATAAACTCCGGTTTAGTGTCGAATCTTACCAGACACTTGTAGCCCGCCCTCTCTCCAACACAAGTGCCCTCCCTCTGGCTTGTAGCCTTGTACACATCTCATGCTTTCACCCGCATGCCCTCCTGCTTCGGAATCTCTGTCGCTCTTGGGCTTGACCACAAACAAAATGTAAGAAAATGTGCTTTGACGTTTTGCACAGTTAGAAGACACGACACATGTCCGCTCGGCTTGAGGCTGCGACACCTGCTTCTCCGTGTCACCTCTTTCAGCAGAAGCACGGAAGTGCACTGTATTACCTGGCACGAAATGTATCTGCAATGGCAGGGCGCCTAGCCAAAATAACTGGACTTCAATATATTCCAAGTTTCCCGCCTTTAAAGAAAATAAAAAATAGGAAGTAACTTAAAAGTAACTTTAAAATTAGTACAAGTTACTTGAAAAAAGTATTTAAGTTAGAGTACTAAATACTGACGTTCGAAAGTATTTGCAAGATACGAAGTTACTCAAAAAATATTGAAGACACAGTAACTTGAGTAGAGTATTTAAGTTACGTACAAGTCTGAGTGGCACGAATACGGCTAAGCGCGCATTTTTGTTTCTTCTTTTACCTCGTCAGAGATGTTCGCCTTCTCGTCTTGCAGGCTGCTGCGTCGGCTTATGCGGTTCGTTGCTGACTCTGAACGGGAGTGCAACTTGGTCGTGGCGTCTCACAACGAGGAATCCATTCAAACAGCAATCTCAGAGTAAGTGGCTGCCGACTCGTGGAGGAACACGTTCTCAGAAACGCCCCAGTGTGTACTGCACCGGTACGCAATCGGAACGTTAAGAATTGCTCCTGCTTTAACATGCTAAACAAAGGTAAAAGAGGCACGGTATCATCTTCCACTAAACCACGCATTCTTCTCATTTGGCTTCGCTCGTTAGAGATAGTCTATCGATTGGCGTTCCCTGTGCGTCGCTGGAAAGTATACACATAGGGAGCATCTGAGGGTAGAGAGGTGTTACGTCTCCTCACACTGCAATGCATGTATTTTGGTTGGTGCAGGATGCGAGCTTTAGGGCTGCAGCCTGACGATCCCCGAATCAGCTTTGGCCAGCTCTTGGGAATGTACGACCAGACGACCTTCCCCTTGGTAAGCGAGATGAACCTCGTTTGATTTAGAAAAGGCCTTTCAAGAAATGTACAGCGTAGAGTGCCTTGATGTTGCTTGCTGGCCTCGCCTCGCTTCAGTGGCGACACGCTTTTTTGTGAGGGCAAGCGCCGCCTTTTCCGCCGCGGCCGCCATTTTGCTGCCCGCTATCTATTGACCTTGTACACGTGAAACCACTGGATCGGTTTGCGGCCGTGAAAATTCTGAGTTAGATTCACTCACTGAGGTCGACATAGATCAGTTCAAATAGAGAATTCCTTCACTAGGTGATGCAATGCGTTGCATGCAGTCAATTGTATACATGGTATTGCATTATGATTAGACGCGGCGCCGAAACTAAACGCATACTTTACGGAATACGTGAAGTTGCATGCTCTTAAAGCTATCTCGCGTCATTTCAAAGTGGTAACGCTGAAATAACTGACTCTATAAATGGCTATTTATGAGTGAGAGGCAAGATGGCTTCTCCGCTAGCAGACGACAGTGTTGCCAATGTTGTCCCCACTTTGGGAGGGCCGCCAGCCCCGCAACTTTGAGACACACTAATACACACCCTGTGAAAGCGTAAAAAAGAAAAAAAAAGTGTCCGAACTGTTGTTGTTTATTCCTACTTCTCATATGCTACCTTCTACTGAAGACTAAAGTGAGGTGGTGCGTTTAGGGGTTTTGAGTAACATGAAGTGCGCAACGAAAAAATAAAGATCCTAGTCAATAGCATTGAATGCAAATAAAATATGAAATTGGAGATGCAGAATGGTTGAGCCAGTGCGGTTCTTGATGCAGAGTTTGCTCAGGAGTTTGGTCTTGGCATTTTCATCATATTTTCACTAGTAAAAAGAGATGACGGTAGACGAATGTAGAACTTGAAGGGATATGGAAACTAAATGTTTGTTCGTTTGTTTAGATGTTGCCTATCAGTGACTTCCCTACCCCCCCCCTTTTTTGGGGGGTATACTCCCCCCCCCTTTGTTTTTCCGAAAGCACCCCTTTAATTCGCAACGACTCCTATATTCTCAATTGCTCCCCCTCCCTCCCCTAAACACTTAGACAGCCCCCCTAATTTAAATTCCTGGGGAAACCCCTGTTGTTTATGTTGTGCTGGCACCCCAGCCTAGACCAGTGTTTCTGGGGTGCCGGCAGACAACTCAAGAAAACTAATTTCAAAACGAACTAACAGATTTCAAAATTGCGTCTGGTAGAGGTCTGTGAAGCTCCGTTAGAATGCCGCCACGTCATGAGTTCCTAAGCAGCAGCGCCAGTTCGCGGAAGTATTGCTCGCTCGTGGAGTTGCTTAGCCCTGCATGCTACTCGGCGGAGAACGCAACGTGCATTCCACACCATCATTATCTCCTTAACCCGCCAGTTTCGGTAAAAGATTATCCTGTCGGAGACTTGATTCGAGGATTCATTGTTGGGACACTTGTAAAGACAAAGGGCGCCATTAGGAAGGGCAGGGGGAAATAGTGAAGGTTACAAGTCCCTTTAGTTCTTCCAAAAGCAATCAGATTACTCTTGCGATTGCTTCCTTATAAATGCATTCATTCGGCTTCAAAATTAATCCAAATAGTAATCGATTACAAGTAATTTTATTGCTCATAATAATTACTGTGCAAGTCTGTTCATGGCCCATAAACTCTACAATAATATTTATTCAGCAAACGCCCTGAATGTTGAGAAAAGAACTTGTTACTGCAGACACTCAAACGATCATGCTAGTTTACTTTCCTGCAGAACACAGGGAGAACCACTCATGGCGAACAATAGAAGGATTCAAGCCAACAGCAAAACAAACTATGCTCGGACAAAAAGAAAAAAATTGCGGTGGCTTAGCTCGGCTATGCCAGGATATAGTAGCGTGAGCTTATGCGCACAAAATGAGAGTCGCTATCAAGCGGCTCCGGTGCAGCGTCAGACTTGGCTACTGCCAAACGGAGGCGCACAGCTGGGCACGCGGCGGCGCCAGTGTGTCTGCCGCGGCTATGATGTCACTCCTCTGGAATGCGCAGACCGGCGAGGCGGGCGAGGCGGTCGCGGCTGCGGCGGAGCGCGCGGCGGCGGCTTCGCGTGGCTCTCATAATGAGCCGTGCTCATTATGCGAGCCGTGCTCATTATGCAAAGCGCGCGGCGGCGGCGGAGGAGCCGCCGCCGCCGCGCGTGGCTAGCGTGTGGCGCGTGGCTTTCATAATGAGCACGGCTCATTATGAGAGCCACGTGAAACTGCTCCACCTCGGCCAGTGTAGCTAACGCTACAACATATATCGCGCTTCCTGCGTAGGCGACGGTAGGGCGACTGCCCAGATATTGCCAGTCTTGGCGTCTCTTATACAGACTACGTTGTCTAGAACATTTTGCGCAGGAAAGATGCGATACGTTACAAAAATCTACTAGAACGTTCTAAAAAAGTGGCGAAAGACAAAAAAAAAGCTGCGGTCTGGCGGAGTTCAAACCCCATGCCTTCGCGTGGGAGCCGCACGCGGTGCAAACTCGCTCATGGACGCGGCAATGTATGCGTGCAACTGACATCTGCACGCGGTCGTCATTTCCACCGAGTTCGGGTGTGAGCGGGCCTTATCGGACGCTGCCCTCTCTTTCCTCTCGCAGCTCTGGGTGGTTACAACGTGTACAAGTCCATCCCGTACGGCCCTCTGACCGAGTTGCTCCCGTACCTGGCGAGGCGGGCGAGCGAAAACCGAGCGGTGCTACGGAGTCCAGCGCAGGAGCGCTGCATGCTCGCCCGCGAGATACGCCGCCGCCTCCTCGTGCCTTCCTTCGGGCGCCGATCGGCGAGTTCCGCCGTCGACGGTCAATCCGGCAGCGGCAGTGGGCCCTGAGCTGACCACCTGGATCGACCTCCACCGCATAGGAGGTATTCACTGGACGCCATATTTGAGGGCGCTGCTTAGAGCGCATGCTCAGAACGAGCTGACATTAGAGGCTGCGAAGATGGGCAATCTTTATGGTGTGGAATGCACGTTTCGAAAGAACTGCGGAAGCTTGCCATCAGCACGCAATCGCTCAGCAATCGCGCACAGAGCTATGGCCGCCCTTGAATACTCCATACAGGCCACATTGAATGACGGCCATGACTGTGTGAGCGACTGCTGAGCGCGTCCTGACGGCGAGCTTCCGCAGTTCTTTTGCAACGTGCATTCCACACCATCAAGATTGGCGGCCTTCGCAACCTATTTATGTGAGCTCGTTCTGAGCATGCACCCTAATGGCCGATTCACACGACGGACTGATCCGCGGACGGATTGATCACGTGTCAACATGTCCGCGGATCGTCCGTCTCCCGAGCGCATCCACACGAGGGACACGACGAGCAGACGCGAGCGAGGACGGACCGAAGCCTGTTCGCCACCCCACAGTGCCGCGAAACTCCAACATCCCACTGTGGCACCGTTATCCAAGAGAGAAATCGACGTTTGCTACTGCGATAATCAATCGTACGCCGCTGCTACGTACAGATTGACACAAAACACCGTGATAGGGTTCGCGAGAAGCGCCACGTTCTTGCCATTGACCCAAAGCATGAGAGTGACACAGGCATGGTCCTGCTCGAGAAGGGCTCCGCGTAAAAGCGACGAGTTCTGGGCTCGTGGAGGGGCGTTCGAAGATGTCTTCACGCACTCCGCGCTCGTGCACAACACTCAGGTACACAACAGCCACGAGAGAGGTCTTGCTCGGTGAAATCCTGATTGGACGTGCAAGAATTATCGCGGCGTGCTAGACGAGTTTTGACGGGAGCTTCTTGACGGACCCCGAGGAGTACCGGAACTTGCGTCGCGTCAGCCAGACAAGTGTTTGCAGTTTCTTCCACACGTGAAACCAAGAAACGCGCGACAAAATGAACCAGCGAACGCACAATACGCAACGATGCGCCATTTTTGTTTTCATCGCCCAGAAAACAAAACAAAAAAGAGAAAACAATGTACCGTTGCCAGACTAAACGCTTTTCAAGTTGATCTCCCGCTAAAGTCCGCGAGTGAAAAAGGCACTCGACTTTATTAGTCCGCGCGCGTCCGCGGACGAGGCGCGGATCGCAGGAATCAGTGACGTGCCGGTCACGTGGTACACGGTCCGGCGGACGAAAATCGCGATTCGGTCCGTCGTGTGAATCGGCCATAAAGAGCGCCCTCAAATATGGCGTCCAGTGAATACTCCCTGTAGACGTTTTCTGTTTCCTGTCATTCTCAATTACGTGGGTTTCGTTTCTGGTATGCGGGACGAAAAGATTGTAAAACATTTTAACCTTGAATATGCGAGAAAATATAGGTGGAACAAAACAAGAATGTGTAACCATCACGCATTGCTCGTGAACAGTTTCCAGCGGCGTGGATGTATCAAAACGATGTTTTACCGTATACCAGAAGTGACGACATTCAAGATGGCTGCGCCCCTGTGGAAAAGGTGTATACAATAGTCCCTGACAAGGTGAGAGCGGCAGGGCGTGTCCAAAGCGTGTCTTTCGAACGCTCGCCCTCCAATGCGCGCTCGCTGCCTTCTGGCCCCCTTGGGCTGCGCGTGCATGCTCGAGGCGCGCGATATGCCGAAGCGTCGTCGAAGGTACGAAACGCGCGCTGGTGTCGGGAGACGGTCCTCCCTTCCGTCCTCACTCTATTAGCCACGAGCCTATAGCCTCCTATATTATGACAAAGCATGGCGGATCGCTACGAGGAGCGGCCGCCGAAATGGAAAAGGTGGAGCGGCAGACAACAGATGAGAGGAGAGCCACGTGACTGGCGCCCCGCCGCGGCGAGACGCCGAAACACACTTCTTCCGAACGAACAAGTGTGTTTTGGGTCCTCGCCGCTGCAAAAGCTGGGCGCTGACGTCCAGGTTCCCCGAGAAATGGCCCTCTGATGCTCTGTCTGTGCTACCAGATCCTCGCGCTCCAAATCTGCGACCGGACACTCCATGGCTCCGTCGTCGATCTGCCAGGCTTTGTGAGTATAGAGGACGCTATACCAGGAGATATATGTCGCTGACTCCTCTTATGGTCCCTACCTGTGACGCCGCGACCAGGGTTGCCGATTGCTAGCGACGATTCAGATGGTGCGTGTAAAAAGCACGACGGAAGCTCGTAGACGTCGCGTCCTTAAACTAACACCGTCAAAGTCGACTGTGTGAAACAGACCGATCTCACAGCCAGTTTCATTACGCCACCGCTACCGCCATGCGGCGTGGGAGCTGTAGCCTTTCCGTATGCGCGATGCCGAGGGTCTGCGCGAGCAGAGCACGAAGCGGCATAAGCTGTCTCGTGAACGGGTGTCTGCCTCCTATGAACGATCGTCGAGAACAGTTATAACGAAGTCGGTTATAACGAAATAGAGGTAATAGCGGAGCGATCACGATTTCCGTTCCAGTTTGCACTTCGTTATAACCGTAGTCGGTTATAACAAAATAGCGGATATAGCGAAGTGATTTCCGATTCTCGTTGACTTCGTTTTAACCGGTCTCGACATACAGTTATGACGGCTATGAACGTCAATACAGTTATGACGGCTCACTTGCGTTTGACCACGACCGACCGAGACAGCGTCGGTTTTTAAGACTCTTAGGACGGCTTACGACCGGATGCGCAGGAATGCAGCCCGTAGTAAGCCGTCAGAAAAGGCTCGAATCCGGTCTTGTGTCAGTCGGTTATAATCGGGCGCAAGTGTGTGAACGAGCCTTTAGTGAGATCGGTCGATTTCTTTTATTTCCATTGATGGAAGTAGAGGGTGGATGCAGGTTTTCTTCAGTGCCAAGCCTAGACAAGTTAACGTAATGCACCCATTTACAATTTTTGTGTAGGCTGAGCTGTTATCAAGAATACCTTTCTTAGATCTTGGACTCTCATTCCAGCAGACGTAGGATTCTCCTAGGTAGATGGAAATATCCAGGTACTGGAGCAAACCTTCTTCTGGATTCTCAAAGGTTAACCTAAGGCGTCCTCCCGCAACACACATACACACATACACACACACACACACACACACACACACACACACACACACACAACAACACACACACACACACACACACACAACACACACAACACACACAACACACACACACACACACAACACACGCAACACACACACACACACACACAACACACACACACACACACACACACACACACACACACACACACACACACACACACACACACACACACACACACACACACACACACACACACACACACACACACACACACACACACACAACACACACACACACACACACACACACACACACACACACACACACACACACACACACACACACACACACACACACACACACACACACACACACACACACACACACACACACACACACACACACACACACACACACACACACACACACACACACACACACACACACACACACACACACACACACACACACACACACACACACACACACACACACACACACACACACACACACACACACACACACACACACACACACACACACACACACACACACACACACACACACACACACACACACACACACACACACACACACACACACACACACACACACACACACACACACACACACACACACACACACACACACACACACACACACACACACACACACACACACACACACACACACACACACACACACACACACACACACACAGAAATGTCCTTACCACTCCGTTCCCCTGCATATTCATTGGTTCACCGCGTTCTAGAATCAGTAAAAATCGTCAGCGTAGTGGATAACCTTCTCGATACTCGTGCCGCTTAATGCTATTTTGATTTCACCGTCCACTTCACCCAAGTAAATTCCACTTCAAACAGGGGCAACACAAGACCCAATACAGACACCGACGTTTGCCTGTAGCGCACTTTACGCCCAATCCGACTATCATTGACTGCAGATAGAATAGTAAAATCTCCATGAAATATTCCAGGGGTACACCACTGCTGCTTCTGAAAGCCACCTCTCCAATAGCTTCAATTCACCCCTTTACTGATGCTAGCAGTCTTTCGTGTGGCAAGGAGTAATAAATATCTTCCACATCTATTCTAAAGGTGTCCCTCTTCCCCAGACCTACCTGGAGATACTCAACCAGCTCCTTTAGATTTTGAAAACTCGGAAAGGGTCCTTGATACTTTAAGAGGACAGCCGTTTCTGTAGGTAGGAGGTTACCTGCCTTTGCCAAGATCCCCTTTCCGTTACAATGGCTCGAAAAAGGGCATGCTTCTTTGTTCGTCTTCGCGCTGAAAAGTACTTGAAGATGTATATGTTCCGTTTAACTACCCTAGCTAGGAGCTCGCACAAATCTTTGTTCGCTCGGATTTTTTTCAGGTTAATAATTACCGGTCTGAAAATCTTTTCAAAGCCTAGTTTACTTTTTCATTAAACATGCCCACTGGTAACACCACAAAATTCCCTCTTTGTCTGGTACCATCACACACAGTCCCAGAGCTACCATAAGATCTACTAAGGTCGTAATTTGACCAGCCTGTCTTCTATTTCATTAATGGTTGAATTACATCAACTCATTCGGAGATACACCTTGGCCTGTCTTCTTACACTACCTTTCCGCTACTTGGATAGAGTCACCAACTCGGAGAGCTTTTGACAGGCTCGAAGCAGAACTTGGTACCCCGCTTTAACGTCTTGCCAGTTTACGGAGGAACCTTGGCTCCTCCCAGGGTTGTACACCTGTTCGCCGACGGATTAATTCGATATTTTTTCTTTGGAAGTTGGGGGCGGGTTCGCTGCCACAGGAACTCCGTGGCGTATCTGGCTCTCCCGCTCATCTGACGATAGCACCTTCGTTGATGATCATGATTTCTGTTATCAAAAGCGGAAACCATTCTCAGGCAGTTTCGGAAGAATCGCTCCTGGGGCCAGTACTTCGATATTAAAACACGGCACACTCTTTTCGTATGTCCTGTAAATGGAGTTAGCAGGCCGAAAATTCCCTTGAGTTCCACAGGACACGTGCCACGTCGAATCCAATAGGAAACTCTTGCACTGCACACACATTGGGCTATTAATAGGAGCAGAATACCTGAATTGAAAAAAAAGTTGTATTTCATTATGTTTTATGTCATTATGTTTAACCACTACCAACTAGCTCAGCTATCAACCTCATTATAGTACAAGATGGAAGAGTCGGCAGGTGACGCATCCAACGCGGCGCAAGACATCCGGACTCCGCAGACGTCCCAAGGCTACGTCCACGAGCTCTGCCAACGTCTCGAACAAGCCATTCTCTCCACTATAAGACGTCGAGACCCCGATCGTTCTCCACATCGTCGTCGGCGTTCAACATCTTGCCGAGAAGACAATGAACGCTCTTCACAGAGTTAACCCGCATTCTTGGGACGACACGGTTGCGGACGACCGCTTATCACCCGCAATCCAACGGACTTGTGGAGCGCTTTCATCGCCATCTGAAATCGGCATTGATGGCCCATGGACGGCCTAGCGAGTGGGTTTCCCAAGTACCGATCGTGCTCCTTGGCGTCCGGACGGCCCTTAAAGAAGACCTCGGGTGTTCTAACGCCGAGCTCGTCTATGGCACTCCTCTGAGGTTGCCATCAGATTTCTTCGAGGCCGACACACGATCGTCGACAAAGCCCGAAGCTTACGCCGAGACCCTCAGAGAAGTGTTCGAAAAACTCCACCCAATTCCAACTCGAGTCGAGAATACCAAATCACCATACGTTACGGAGGACCTAAAGACTGCCACCCACGTGTTCGTCCGACAAGAACATCACAGAAAGCCACGACGTCCTCACTATCAGGGACCGTTTCCCGTGGTACAGAGAGTACGGACACGTTCGTCCTCCGCATCAACGGGAAGGGCGATGCGGTTGCCCTCCACCGACTCGAGCCTGCTCATCTCGAGGCTACTACACCGACATACGATCTCTGGCCACGAAAAATTGTCAGTTGGAAGGATTTATGAAACATCATATAAATCCTCCCAGAGGGGGCATATCTGATTGGAAGGTGCCTTGCACCTGAGTGCATGTGGAGGCGAACACCGGAGTTTCTGTTGTGGCGAGCCCTTGTATCGAAAGCTTCGCTGTTCGAGTCGAGTAGGCGTTTCCTCTTGACGTCGACTAGCAGCGAATGGTGTTGAAAGAAGTCGGTGCCAAGGATCGCCTGACCGACGTCGGCCACCAGGAACACCCACCTAAGACACTCGTCGAAGAAATAAAAGACGAGGTTCTCGGGGCGCCACGCTATACGCACGCCTCGAGACAGGTACGCTTGAGAATAGACCGATCTCACCAGGCAGTCTCGACTACGCCACCGTTGCCGCAATGCATCGAGGGAACTTTAGTCTTTCTGCGGGTGCGACAACCTCGCTTGAGGTCTGCGCGTGCCGGGCACGAACAGTCTCGTGCACTGCCGATTGCCCCCTGTGAACTAAAGTTATGGCTGCCTCGCGCATGCTCCGAACGCTTGGTGAGATCGGTCTATTCGAACAGGTAGATGCCCTGTCCTTCTTCCCTACAAGTGGTGACCCGAATAAGTGCCCGAGCATGCATCATGGGCAACCTCCGGACTCGACCCAAGCTCCACAAGCAGCTATTGCGGTTCGGCTTCCGCCGTACTGGGACCGCGACCCTCGAGTCTGGTTCAGTGCAGGCAGAGTCGCAATTCCACCTCGCCGAGATCGAAACCCAAGGACTGAAATATCATCACGTCCGGGTCACCACTTGTGGGGAAGAAAGAGCCAAGGCATCCGACCTGTTCGAATTCTCAAGCGTTCCTGTCTCGAGGCGTGCGTATAGCGCGCGCCCGAGAACCTCGTCTTTTATTTATTTTGATTGTTGTTTCTGTTTGTATCTGTGTCACCACAGAAGCATAGTTGCTTCTGTAGCGGCTATCCCTTCAGCCGGTGGCCAGAAGAGGAAGAATATCGAGAGAGCTCTCGTGCTTTCCTGTCGCCCCTGAAGATATCCCCAAAACGGCAATAACCACACCATTCGGACTTTTTAAATTCCTTCGAATGCCTTTTGGATTGCGCCACGCTGCGCCAGACCTTTCAGCGATTTCTAGATCAGGTCCTTCGAGGATTGTCTTTCGTGTATGCAAATCTAGACGACATTCTTGTAGCGAGCAAGTCTCAAGATGAACACAAACATCACCTTCGCCGCCTTTTCTAACGACTCGATGAAAATGGTATAATGAGTAGCACTTCTAAGTGTCCTTTCGGTGACACGATCGTCTCATTTCTGGGCCATCGTATCGACCCCACGGTCTCAGACCACTCCCTTAGCAAAACGAACGCAACACGAGTGTATCCGTAACCCCGATCAGCGCGCGGGCTTCGAGCTTTTCTCAGACTAGTTGATTTCTACCGACGTTTTGTACCCCACTGCGCTACGTTGCTGCAGCCTCTTCAAGATATTCTACCATGTTCAAAAACAGGCCTCCCTAAATGGACTGATGCTGCTAAACAAACATTCGCCAGCACCAAACACACAAACAGCACAAGCAACTTCACTTTGTCAAGCAGAAGCTGAGACCCCGACGTGCCTGCTTACTGATGCTTCAGATGTCGCAGCCGGCGCTGTCCTCTGGCGGTTCGACAACGGAAAATGGCAGCCGATATCATTCTTCTCGCGAAAACTCACAAACGCCGAGCGTCGCTATCGCACCTTCGGCCGAGAGCTCCTCGCTGTCTATTCAGCAATCCGTCACTTCCGACATTTTTTGGAAGCACGTTCATATCACATATCTTACTGGCCACAAACCCTTGGTGGGCGCGATACAGTCACTCAGACCTGATAGCGGACATCACTCTTTAAGAGAACTACGCCAAATGTCCTTTATCTCAGAAATCACTACTGACATACGACACATAAAGGGCAAAGAAAATGTAGTTGCGGACACGCTATATCTGGACCAAACGCAGCCCAGATCGCTGGTGGTGATGCCTCACCTCTCACTCCAACCGCACTCGTGAAGGCACAGCATGTGGACTTAGAACTTCACAGACTCCGAAGCTCACCAGGAGCATTGCGCCTCAAAGACATAACTATCCCTGGACTGGATAAACCATAGACTTGCGACATCTCTGTCGGTTCTCCTCGCCCATTTGTTCCCTTCTCATTAAGGCGGCAACTCTTTCACTTTTTACATGGGTTATCGCATCCAGGCATAATATCATCTCAAAAGCTCCGAACCTCTCGATACCTTTGGCCAAACATCAATATCAATGTCAGAAGCTGGGCGAAAAATTGCCTCGCATGTCAACGAGCGAAAGTCCAGCGCCACACACACAGCAGGGTAGGCACTTTTCAACTCCCTAAAACTCGTTTTGCAAAGGTACATCTGGACATCGTAGGGCCTTTTCCGGAATTACAAGGCCACAAATATATCCTCACGACTATTGATCCTTTCACGCGATGGTCCGAGGCTCTTCCTATTCCAGACATCACGGCTCACACAGTCGCACGAGCATTTCTACAGATGGGGGTTTCGCGATTCGGGTGCCAGGAACTGTCACAACGGGTAGAGGCCGGCAATTTGAATCTTTAATCAATTCACACCTCTCCTTGATATCAGCAGAATGAGAACCACATCTTATCACACATAAGCAAATGGATTAGTCGAAATATTTAATCGTCATGTCAAGACCACACTCATTGTCCGACAGGCTCAATCCCATTGTACAAAATTGTTGCCTCTGGTACTTTTGGTTCTTTGAACAGTCTTCAGAGATCAACTTTCATGCTCAGCCGCCGAAAGGGTTTATATGAAACGACACTTCGCCTACCGCAGAAATATTTCATCCCTCCTGACACAGTGATCACCCCCCGACCTATCCAAGTACGTTCACAGTCTCAAAGATGCTATGTCGCAATTACGCCCCACACCTACAAGACAATCATAAAAACGCACTGTTTTAGTTAGCAGTGACCTTTCTGTAACCACCCATGTTTTCGTGCGGAAGGGCGTTGTGCGCCGCTCCCTTCAAGCACCTTATGATGGTTTGTTCCCAGTTCTCAAAGAACACCATAACACTCTAAGATACTGTTGAACGGCAAGCCTGAGAGAATATCAATCGACAGACTCAAACCTGCGCACATCGAATCACCTAATCCCAACTCAACAATAACTTACGTCGGCAAACCTGCACTCCGATACGTCCATTTTTTGCCCAGAACCGTCTCGCCGACTAGAGGAGGAGTACTGTAGCGGCTATCCCGCCAGCCGATGACCAGAAGAAGAAGTAGAAGAACAAGAGAACTCTCGTGCTTTCAGGCATACTGAATTCTAAGTCTAGGCCAGCAGTTCAGCTGCACTGTACATAATGCAAATAAACGTCGATCGCTAAACTTTTAAAGACTTCTTGTGACGGTACATTCTTACAGCGCCAATTCCAATTCAACTTTTGAGGCGGAGCATCGGCAATTCTTTCGCAGTCAAGATGCACCAGGCATTTATTAAGAACAGTGAAATCAACCACGTTGTAGTCGACAACACTCAGTGGCAATCCCACTGGCATGTTCAATGTAGGCTTTGTATTCTAAGTTCTACTGGTCCAACCAATGCCTCCTATAGAAGAAAACGCCTGCGCATGTCGTCATTGTTAGTGGATACGACCCGCCTCAAGCGCTAAACACTGTGAAGCTAGCAACAGCAAGGAAGCAGACGCGTCTGTCTTGACGCCGCCGCGTGCTAGCCTTACATTCGTTGGGAGACGCTAGGCGCGCTGGCGGTGGTGCTGACGCAAGGTGGGTGGCACTGCGTGCATCCACTAGTGATGAAGTATGGGGAGGGGAGAAAGGCGCGGGCCTTGTCTTCTATGTGGTAAGGGTCCAAGCCGACTTGTTTTGGACGGAGAATAGGTGCCACCGCGACATCCACACGATGGACGACTGGACGCCGCGTGAAAGATCTGTCCCGCGTTCAGAGCTTTACCGTGCGGTAGTAAGGCAGCGACCTGCGCACACACTCTTCAACGCTGAACCGGGGCTTGTAGGAGAGGGCGACGCGAGCGTCACTGCCGTCCAAGAAGGGCGCGTAGCAGGCGTAGGTCACCGCCGACGGCGTCATCAGGGGCGTCCAGAACTTGAAGAAGGGCCGCACCAGGACCAGCAGGAGCGTAAGAAGAATGCTGAGCAGCAGAGCCACGGGGTAGGGCATGGCGATCGGGAAGACGTCGAAGCCGCGGCACGCCAGGAACGGCCGCATGAACTCGTACATGTCCGCAGGGGTGTCGTCAGTGATGGTGAAGGCACGTCCTGAGATCTTGGGGTTCTCGGAGAGCGCTCGCACTCCGCAAAGATGGGCCGATGCGGCGTTCCCAACGTACATGATCTGCGAGTCGAGCGGGCCCACGGTTTAGTAAAGGAAAACAGAACGCGTTTTGCAGGCAGGGTAGTTTCGCGTCTGCTTTCAGCAGTCTGCATAAAATAATCACAGAAACAAAAGTGAACCCGGCACTTTGTTTCAGATGTTATCAATCAAGTTGTGCAACTCGCAAACATTTCCAAGCGGATTGTGTTATGCCAAGTTTTAAGGAGGAGAAGCATTTCATTCCGGTTTGCTTATTTTCCTCTTTCATTTACAACTGGCATGGTAGCGTGCCAGCGAGCGCTGTTCAAATAGGTTCCTTCAAAGTTGCACTCACGCCTCTAACCTATAGAGCGTTGTTATTTCTTTATTTATTTTGGGTGACCCACAAACAGCCTGGCGCCTATTTAGTGGTACACTTATCAATGCCAGATAGTAGTCATATTATTCGGATACGATAAAAAAGGAAAGTTAGCACACAACAATGGTAGCAACCATAGGTTCTAAAGTACCTAGGTAGAAGTAACTGGAAATCGGTATCTAGGCACTTTTGTTGTACCTGAGGTACAAACCTAGGTACTTTTATTTCTCGGTATCTGTGTCTACCTTAGGTACACTTTCCAGTAACTTGTAACTAAGCTAATTTTCTTTTTACAGGTACTTTCCTATTCACTTTGTCAACATGGTAGAAACTATAAATCTTGAAGTATTAACATACTACCATGTGCCGTGATTAACGTTGAGTTGGGTACGACCTGGGAGACAATGTCTTGATCGAACGACGTTTTAGCGAACGATGCCCCACCCATGACGTTTCATCGAACGAAACTTTAGCGAATTGCGGTGTTCATTTGAGCGAGTGGTGGATCAGCGATGGAGTTCCCGATACCAATATATCGAATCGCTTTAGAATTCCGTTTAGGGAATATAGCGACCTGCGTCTTTCATCTCAAACCGAAATCGAATTCATTGCGTGTTTGAAGCTCCTCTTCATACAAGAGAGGAGATAACTTGAAAGATGTGCGCAGTTTCTGTTGCCTGTATTTTGTTCTGGTGGTGGCTCTTTTCTGCCCTAAATACAATATAAAATCTAATTGAAAATAAATTATAATTACAATCGTAAGGCAATGCAATATCGCGTATATAAAACTGTTTCCACTCAATAAATCGCACTCAATGTTTGCAGTTATCAAAACTGATAAAGTTTAAAAAAAAAGAAGCTTTAATTTCTTCCGACCAACGAAAGAAAAGAAAAAAAACGAGGAAGCTTGAAGCCTTTTGCTTGTCGTCGTAAAGATTAGGTGCATAGGCACTCGACTCATGCGTTTCTTCATGCGGCCGACGTCTTCTGGGCCCGTTGACGTAAGCACCGGTTCATGTGAATGCGGATTTTCTTATTTCTCGCATTGACACCAATAAAGCACATTTATCGAACTCGGTTTTGTGTGTATCCTTAGTATAAAAAACTTTACTTCCAATATGTTGTGACAAATTTCGGGAAAACAAATAAATAAAGTATCTTTGAAGTAACTCTACCTGCACCGAGGTACATTTTTAAGCGACTCTGAGGTACGTACCTAGGTACGTTTTTGAACAGGTAACTGTATCTTAGGTACATTTTTGAAGTAACTCTTACGACCCTGGTAGCAACACACTTTCTAAATTTACGTTCTTGATCAAAAACATCTAGGCTAACATTCCAACAAGTCTGGTCTAAATAATTGAACGTCAATTGAAGGCGTAACATGGGTGCTGAGCAGAGTGTCGAACCGGAGCCGAACCAAACCGAAAACCGGAACCGATCCGTTATTTTTAGCCGAACCGGAACTGAACTGAACCAAAATTTTCACCGCCATGTTGGAACAGAACCAGAACGAAATGGGGAAAAAATATAACCCTAACCGGTTCAAAACGGTTCATGGTAATTGTTTTTTTTGGTATTACAAAATAATTGTTTGAGAAAAAATTGACATCTTGGGGGGGGGAGGGGTATTTTTATATCGTGATCAATTGTCATATACCGAATTGCAATGTATGAGGTTTTCTTGGTGCTTTTATATTGGCCCTATAATTAATCATGTGTCACGTGATCATGTGACATCATGGTGTTAATACCTGATGTCAAAAATGTCAGGCTTCGTGGCCCAGTGACGTATTCACGTGACTCACTGCGTCAAGTCTACTTTAATGGAAAACGTCACTAGATTTATTTGCGTAGTTTACACCGTGACGTCACAAGGCATCACGATTTCTCACCGCGAGTCACGTGACACCGTAACGTACTCGACTGTCATAAGACAGAGTCGAGTGCTCGGGTTCATGACAATCAGCATCAACAAATTTTGGGTAATGGCTCTTGTTCAATCAAAGATGAAAATAATCGAACTCTAACAATCTCTAAAGCTCAGCCCACGCTTTATTTTTTGCGAACCCCAGCGCATGAATATGATGAACACTGACGGTATATAATTATCGTCAGATCACGTGGTCGCTTGGTCTAATTGCAAGTTGAGGAGAAGAAAACCTTTTCTTCTTTTTTTTTTCTGCGTCTGCCCATTTAGTTTAGAGAAAAACTAATGAGTGTTTTCGCAAGTTATCAACGTCAAGGATTAGCACTCTGCGGTATTTATTGAAAGTAAACAAATTGTTGCACGGTCGATTTTCACGTACACAGCATTGAGGCACCCAAACATGTTTTCGTTGTTGCTGAACTGTCTCAAAAGTTTTCCCCGAGAATAGAGGAATTGAAAGGACTAAATGTGACTTCAGTAATTCGACGATAAATATAACTACAAATGTGTACGGGAGGGAAACCCGAAAAGAAAGATCCTAGTGGTTTCTGAGGGACAGCCAAAAGTTGGTAGCCGCTCTAAGTCTCACAGGAATGTTTTTCTTAAGTTCTTACCCCAAGATTTAACAACCTCAGTATTTTGTTTAAACTTCACAGTTTTTGGGTGCAAAAAAAAAAATAGAAGGTTAAGTGTTAACAAATCACACAAATATAATCTTCGAATTAAAACTCCCAAACAGAGAGGGAGTCCTTCAGAAATGAAATGTATTCTCTCGAGGAGCACCGAAAAAACAAAAGCAAGAAAATGAGACGAGAAAGAGGGAAAGGGTGGGGAGGGGTAAAAAAATGGTTGTAAAGGTTCCTTTGCTCCACATTTTCGGCACAGACTAGAAAGCGTGGACCCGGAAACTGCTTTATCTGCAAAAGCACTCCTGCAAAAATGTGCGTTTTCGTGGTGCCAGACGCTCCCGCCGTTTCTCGGGACGCTGCACCAAGCAAGGATAATTTGCGTGACTCGAATACATGACTTGCACTGAGCGCGAACCTACTGTAGCGTGCATTTTACACCAACAGATTTGATTTTCCCACCAAGGAGAAATCGCAATGACCACAAGCATATAGTGCGATGACGTTAAGTACAAAACCACGTTAAACGGTTCAGTTTTCTGGTGAAATGCGATGTTCTCAACACAGCAGAAGTGAATGTCCCAACTCTAAATTGTGCATTTTAGTCGTTTTCTGTTCTATAGCGGCCTCAATCGTGTGGGTTCCTTATCTGGTATGCGGGACGAAAAAAATAAAACATTTCACTCTTGAATATGCGAAAAAATATAGGTGAGTCAAAACAGGAATGTGTGAGAATAAGGGATTCTCACACCTCTGCTATGCGGAAAAACAACGATGTTTTTCCGCATAGCAGAAGTGTCTACATTAAAAACAAAACAAGCACACGTAAAACCGAATTTAATATTGGCCTCCCAAGACAGTATTTTGCCAAGTGTCGAGCTCGTGCAAGCTGATGTCCAAATCTGATATATATAATGGGTGGTTTCATCTCAAATCGTGCAGGCAAAAAGGGCTGAAAAAAATATATGTTATGGCGTCGTCTCTAAAAACGCAGTAGCCACAAACGGCAAGTCCGTCGGATTTTTGTTCTCGACTTACGAATTTTAAAAGAGGCCGCGGCGGAAAGCAGTGTTTTTCACATCCGTCGTGGGTCGGATGTTTCGCTCGATCTCCCGTCGTGGATTTTCAGTCCACATTATATTAACTTTTTTCAAGCACTCTGTGGGCACAGGTAAAAGGCTCTAATACCATGAAATAATTTTAGGCGTTTTGCTTTTTTTCTGTAAAAATGTCAAAAACGCCCCCTCGGTCAATTGTTGACGAACTTTGACAATTAAATACTGGCGATCTACTTGGGTTACATCAATATTGTTTATGTCTATGGAGAGCCCAAAACACGCTCTTTATAGATATTATAAAATGATTTACCTGTATTAAATAGCCTTTGCGGGACGTTTACGTTAATGTTATGCGAAAACCAAAAAGTACCAATTTTAAGATCGATTTTCTCAAAAAACCCATTTTTTATTTTTTTTATTTTTTGTTAAAATGTAGATATGATAGTTGTCTACTCGAAAAGCAAGTCGAGAAAGTGTATATTTTGTTTGTATGTTTTATATTTAAGCATCAATATCGTACAAAAACGTGTTTTTACGGCTGGAAACGGACTTGCGAATTGCGCGTCTTCACAAACTTGGAAATATTTTTGACTTTTTTCAACGCACCCACATAAAAATGAAATACAGTAGTTCCACCCTGTTATATTTATTGATCATTTAAATTTTATTATAGGCGGCAAGCTACATTGGAGCAGTTCAAAAGAGAAAGCAACACTTCTTAAAAGACCAGCAGGCGTCGTAAATTTTAATGTATAGAAATCGGCAGACGTCCTATTGATTCGGGGCCTTCATTGGCCTATATGAACGTCCCGCCCTTTCGGAACCAGCAGATGACCATGACCTTTCGCGCTCGTTGTGTTAGATAGGACGGCCCGTGACAGTAAAGCGAGCAGCGCACCCTGTGTCACGAGGAGTGAAATGGTACGAATGTGTCGTCGACGCGGCGAACAGTGACGGCCACCCAGGAGTAGTCAGTCAGTCAGAGTATTGCAGAAGGGAAAGAAAAGTAACTGTTGCCCGGGAGGATGAGAACACCATGGCCTTACAATATCGACGGTCAACAACAGTTCTGCCTGCCAAAACAACGCCGCGTGCGAGCTAAAACCGGCGGCGCGGGACGAAAATCGCGCACGCACACGAAGATGGGCCGGTTTCGTTAGGGATGTGGGAAAATTTTGAAACCAGCCATCCGTGCACGCGTGAAACGATACCGCGTATTTGCCCAAGCTTCGAACGCCCTATCCTAGAAATGGCCGTGCTCTGCAAAGTGGTTGTCCTGTGCTTGTCCTCCGTGTTTTATTCTTTCAATTTTATGTACTCTATCTCCCTCCGCGGAAATCCGATAGCACCGAAGGGTTATCTCTTTTGGAAACAGCAAAGCCCGGAGACTAGCATCAAAAACGAGCGTGTTGGTAAATATACTTGTGTCTATTCTGCCCGGAGACTAGTTGGGTCGAAGTCAGCCTCCTTGGCAACTATAACCGTTTGTGAAGAGTGGTCTTCTCCCGAGATGAAAAGTTAGCGCCGGCTGACGTGTTTTCTTTTTTTTGATAAAGGGAAGGGTTAAAGAAAAAGTTTGAGTAACTGCATGCAGTAACTACCTCGAAAGCTCCTCTCCCGATATGAAGCTCGAGGCATGTTACGTCTTGGTTACCTTCTCGCGCACCGCTGCTCGAAACTATTCTTCACTTTGTTCCGCACAGCCACGACGGATGTGCGGAACAGAGTGAAGAATAGATTCGAGCATCATCTGGACGCCATCATCCTGCCAGGCTTCAGTGTCATGGGACTGGACTCGGCGTCGGTCAGTTAAGACTTTTTTTTAATTTTATTTCGTGTGTGTTTCTTCGCCCCGCTGAACTTTGTTTCTCGGGTGCGGTTCTGCTGAACTTTCTTTTTATGTTTCGTTACTAACTGTTTGTTAGCATTGTTTACTTGTTGGGTTTATTTCTTCATGGCGTAGCGGCCTGACGGCGCTGTAGAGAGCGTGTTCGCACGCATTTGGTTGTGTCCCGTTTAGGGAATGCCCGGAGGAGTTGGTTTTTGTTCTTGCCGTGTGCGGCTGAGTTTTTCTGTCTTAATTAACTTTTTTTTCCTTTACGTGTCGTTGACTTCTTTGTCTGACCAGGCGTGGACCTATCGCCTTGCCACGGCTCGAACCTAAATCTTTTATTTTTTACCGCAATTTTCGTTAAGATCGGAGTTGGGTAATTTTATTCTTATTTATTTATTTTTATTCCCTACCCTTCTCCGTGACAATCTCTCCGTGTGTTTCGGATCGTTTCTGTGTCATCACTTTTGTGTATTACGGAAGTGAAAGGATATTCCCTGGTGATCTGTGCGATGTGCGGTGAACAAACCCTAGCGTTTGGTTTCGGAAAGAATTGTATATAATAGATCAATGACGTGGTGACTTTTCATGTCTTAGTAATATGACAGCTAATAGCTAGTCATGCTAGTTTACAGTGAAAGTTTTATCAATCGAAAAAATACAACGTCTGTGCCTCTTCGATATTGAAGGTCTACTAGGCCTGCTGATTTGATTAGATATGTTTCTCGTGGTTTCCCGCTCTTTTCAAAACATAAATAACTATTCAATACCACAAAATGCGTTTATAATTGATTACAAAACGCAGACAAAAATTCAAGAAAACTTTTTTACAATTCATAGAAGCGCACGTTTTTTTTTGTCTGACTTAGGTCTTGCAAAACGAAGACGTCTTTTTCCGATATTGAGGCTTAAATATAGAACATACAAACAAAATATACACTTTCTCGACTTGCTTTTCGAGTAGACAACTATCATATCTACATTTTAACAAAAAATAAAAAAAATAAAAAATGGGGTTTTTGAGAAAATCGATCTTAAAATTGGCACTTTTTGGTTTTCGCATAACATTAACGTAAACGTCCCGCAAAGGCTATTTAATACAGGTAAATCATTTTATAATATCTATAAAGAGCGTGTTTTGGGCTCTCCATAGACATAAAAAATATTGATGTAACCTAAGTAGATCGCCAGTATTTAATTGTCAAAGTTCGTCAACAATTGACCGAGGGGGCGTTTTTGACATTTTTACAGAAAAAAAGCAAAACGCCTAAAATTATTTCATGGTATTAGAGCCTTTTACCTGTGCCCACAGAGTGCTTGAAAAAAGTTAATATAATGTGGACTGAAAATCCACGACGGGAGATCGAGCGAAACATCCGACCCACGACGGATGTGAAAAACACTGCTTTCCGCCGCGGCCTCTTTTAAAATTCGTAAGTCGAGAACAAAAAATCCGACGGACTTGCCGTTTGTGGCTACTGCGTTTTTAGAGACGACGCCATAATATATATTTTTTTCAGCGAAATTAAAAATTTGACCCTTTTTGCCTGCACGATTTGAGAAACCACCCATATATATATATATATATATATATATATATATATATATATATATATATATATATATATATATATATATATATATATATATATATATATATATATATATATATATGTAATTAGGAATATCATTGTATGCATTTCTATGAGCTTATTTAGAAGAATGCCAGTTATTATCTTTCTTTCTGCACATTTCGTGTACTAGCCGTAAGATCTATTATGTGAGCACACAATAATTTTTGGCGGACCCGCGACCCAGTATTTCACCCTGCTAAACAGCTAACAAAAAAGCACGTTTCTGAAGTCTGAACAGCTGGCGTATATTCGAGTATCGTTCTCACCTGTTAATCTCAAACGATTATGTGCACTTCTTACAGACAAATTGATTGTTGATTTAAAAGATATATTTAATTTCTCAATGAATACGTGACAGCAAGAATAAAGGGCCGATCACCTTAGAAATATACATCATAAGTAAATGCAGCCCAAAATTATATGAAATATGCTCTGTAATTTTTTTCCGGTCTTTTTATCCTCGATTGGCACATCTATTAACGATTCGTAAGAGCCTTAAAGAAATTTTTGATTTAGACCTTGATCTTGATAAGTATGTCTTCCTGACAGATATTTAGCTTCCCTAGCATATATAAGTCTGTTATTGCCTCTTTTATATGATGATCGACATTTTCATGTCCCTGTGGGCCGGACAAAAACAAAGTACACGGGAGAGTGCCGGAAATATAAGGATTATTCGTGCAGACCGCCAGAAAGTGACCAATTTAACTAGCTGCAGTGTCAAGCAGAGTATAAAATACCACTTACTTCTATTTAACAAATAATAACCAAGGAGCAAGGGTGATGCTTATGTGCAAATTGAGTTGACCGGCATCTTGTCAAGAACAGAACTCAAACGCAGAGCTATGCCGAAAAAATTAATTGGGTATGCGAAATTTTATTCCAGATTTGATTTGAGTACGAAGGAGCGTATAGATTATAGTCAACAATTGTGATAACTTTTTCATGCACGATTATTCGCCTGCATCAAGGTGCTGAGTGTAAGCAATGTTGCTTACAAAAACAAGCGTTGCGATTGCCGCTGAGTGTTTCTACGAAAACTAGGCCAAAAGGGCACGTTCTAAGACTTTTGTGACATTTTAGGAATATTATTGCTTTTAGCTAGGTTGCGTGGTCATTATATATATATTGTGAAACCTATTTCGTTAACTATATTTCACGATATATATGTCGAGGGGTTCCCATTCTACGATTTTGTGCACTGTAATTAATTCCTAACCCTTACAATTATTTTATCAACGTTCTGTAGAATATTTATAGATAATAGTGTATAAAGGCTATAGATGTTCTAAATAAAATGTATCCATTTTTTTATCCACTGTCTATAACGTATTGGCCGCATTGTTTCTTTAGACATTCTATAGAGCCTTGCGTATAAAAATGAAATAGAAATTGTAGAAAAAGATATAGAGATTTTAAGAATGTTTCTATCCCCTTTCTAACGACAATAGGTCAGTTTTTCGCGAAAAACAATTTAATTCTGAATATTATCTTTTTAGTTTATCACGAAACGTCCCTGGAAATATGCACTCGCCACATGCTATGTGAGCATATGCAGATATCAGAGATACACACTCCACGAAGCACTCATAACAATAGTAATTCAGTAGTGTTGAGTGCTCCACAGCTATATATATCGCACACTTGAAAGACAATCACTTGAACGAGGACAAAACCAGAAGATTAAAAAAGATTACAAGTATGTTGCTTTTTTTTCGCACATAATTTGTACGAAGTGTGATTTGTAGGGGTCGGTGAATTGCATCTATAAAGCTGTCTTTAAAGCTATGCAAGAGGCGATCATTATTTGACACAGTCGAAAAAAGTAGCCTCCATTAGGATACTCCAATTGGGTGTGATGTCGCTTCTCCGCACTGCATATTATTATTCTATCGATTGTAGTACACATAAATTTTAAAGGATTGTGGCGATAGAAAATCTATTGAGACGTGGTGATAGAAATTTTATAGCATTAGGACCGTCTTTACTCTATAGACTTCGGATCAGAGAAAATCTATAGAAAGCCTATTGATAATTCTCGATACGACGTGACTGGAGAGGAAGTAGAAAGAGTCGTTAAATGTGGATAAGATATATATAGACTGCTTGGAAATATATTTGATTCAGCCTTTATTACTGCGTCGCCAAGTTGTACCAAACACAGGTATCTTAGACGACCTGCCAGACTGACAACCTTCGGTCCACTAAAAATACAAGGTGTTTCTATTTAAGCTTCACGATTTTTTTTTAAATTCGTGAAAGCTACACTAATGCAGTTTGTGTAGGTTAGTTATACTGCAAGGGAGATATTATAAGGGGCTAATCTTCGCGAAAAGTCAAATAATTAACTAAAATTTGTTAATTAATTTTTATTAGTGAAAATAGACAAATGGTTTCAATTAAAAACCTGCTAAGCGTCTTTAAAACCACTAAAAAGTAATTTTAGAAACAATATTTGTTTGCGTAGGAGGTGCGTATATAGTGCTCTGAAGTTACCACAAAAACAGCGAGGGTGCGTTATCGCAGCGGTAGCCCCCGCCCCTGCTGGACGGTTGGTAACTTTAGCGCTTCACCCTGCTTCACACGTACTCCAAGTCTTTATTGAGTGATCAATGGTTTGATGACTTTCAGTAAGTTTCTAATTAGAACCAGAGCTTTCACGCTTTGTTTTAGACAAATCTGGTAAGCTTAAAGGAAACACCCTGTATATGCGACTGCGGCTAAGGTAAACAAATATATGTTGAGTCGTATAGACACGGCGCTTAGTATGCTAATCTAGCTTTTTTTTTTCTTTTACAGTCGTGTCGAAAATAAATTTCGTGATTTCTTATTTCTTTTACCTGAAAATGAAAGTGGATTGTGCGAACGATAAAAAAAGTGATATTGTTACTCGTTTCAAGGTTAAAATATTGCTTTTGTCAAAACAGGACAGGAAAATCTATTCTCCGTTTATCTGTTCGAACCGTTATTTTTGCTCCCCGGAACTGAACCGCAACTGAACCGAAAGCCGTTAACCCGACAACGAACCGAACCGATAAACTTTCGGTTTAACACTCTGGTGCTGAGTGCCATAAATTAGAAAAGATAAAACAAGGAATGAAGACTACAAGACTTACGGGGAACACGCAAGTAGACCTGACTTAGTAGCGTTGGTGAATCAATTACACAATTTACGATCTTACACAGAAACATCAACCCACGGATTGCTCTCCTGTTGTGCAACGTGTCCAATATCACGAGTTCACAAATCTCTTTCTAACTATAGCAAAAATTCGGTTGAAAAGAACGATCCAACAATACACAAATGAATTTACGTTGAAAACGCTCAATTACACTTGCATTAGTCGCTCCAATGCAGTTTTATATAGTTGAGGCATATTCGACACGACTACGCACCATTAAAGAAAAAGAAAGGTAAAATCAAAAGGGTTTAGAACAGTTATGCGCGTAAATGCTCCCAGAACTCTAAAAAAGCATTCATAATTGTGGTTACGTGATGATTGAAATTAGTCGCAGTAACCACAAAACCTCCCAGATCACGAATAACCTTAAACAAATAATATCGGTGGAATCTAATCTATATGACAACTTCAGAATTTCACGCTTTCTAGAAGAAGACATATCGTCTTTGACTTATTTAAGAATAGGCCATTTGAAAGACACTCGCCGAAATACTGGGTGACCCAAAGAGCGGCCAGGCTCTTTAAATCGACCGCGAAATTCGGTTTCTTAACCCATCGCACTACGATTTTGTGCAGCGTTGCCCACAGATGGTGCATTTTTTTGTAAAATTTGCAAAGCGCAAATTTACCCGAGGAAAAAGTAAAGAAAGAAAAGGCTTATCTCCTATGGAAACGCAGCGAAGCCACCGGTCTTCAAACAATACGGCGCCGTTTCGCGCGGGAGACAAGAGATGTCGCAAGCGGTCGCAATGCCAACTGCCGCCAAGGAACCAGCATATGGCGCCGAGAGCCGGCGTCTTTAGCAGACGAGCTTTTCGACTCAAAAGTGGCGCGCGTTCCGCAAGCGGTGACAGTCGCAGAAACAAAAACAGGCGCGGTAACAGCAAGAACTGCAAAGCGGACGACATCAGTACCCCGAAAGAAACAGTCAAAATATCCCGACAAACCCTTTTTTAATCGATTATCGGTCCATTCAGTATGCTTTATTAGTAAGGATAATAAAATAATGCATTGGCAACTGATATCAGAAAAGCTCGGCCGCTTTTGAGTCGAAAATATCGTCTGCTAAAGACGGCGCCGTATGCTCGTTCGTGGGCGGCAATTGGCATCGCGACCACTTGCGCCATCTCTTGTCTCCCGTGCGAAACGGCGCCGTATTGTTCGAAGCCCGGTGGCTTCGCTGCGTTTCCATAGGAGCTAAGTCTTTCTCTTTCTTTACTGTTTCCTCAAATAAATTTGCTCTTTGCAAATTAAAAAAAAAAATTCACCATATGTGGGCAACGCTGCACAAAGTCGTAGCGCGATGGTTAAGAACCCCAATTTTTCGGTCGATTTAAAGAGCCTAGCATCTCCTTGGGTCACCCAGTAGAACCTATATCACGATGAAAATATTCACAATCTTCAACCACTTTAAGTATCGTACACAACTTAATATAATCAGAAAATACCAGCAACTGCATGTGCTTAACTGAACACAAAAAGCGAGATTATTCACAAAGCTTAAAAGTGGTAAAAGACCGAGGATACTGCACTGGGAATCACCAGAAGTAGATCAAATCGACCGCATACACTGACAATGTTCACTCGATGAGACAGATAGGTAACGAAGTAACGACAGTACTTAGTAGACGGCTGGTAACTAGAATGTTTACTCAACAGTAGTTGAAGGTTTACTTTATCAGAAGCTTTGGTCATATCAAAGTACACTACATCCGCTTGTTTTCCGCTGTGTACAGATGGTACTACTTCACTCAGGAGAGAATATAGGTTTGTTTCTGCAGAGAGTCCTTTCATGACACCATGTGATTCGGGAATAATGTTCCGACAGAAATATGCATAAAGGCGGGTGTGAAGAACAATTTCATATACTTTCGACAAACTACAGAGGAGGGAGACAGACCAATAGTTGTTAGCCATGGATTGATTACCAGATTAATGCAATGGAACGACAACAGAAATTTTTCAAGCGACGTGAAATGTCTCAGATTCAACTGATAAGTTAAATACATCGAGCCAAAACTGGACCACATTTCACTATCAAACTTGGAATGCCATCAGCTCCCGTAGATAACTTTAGTTTCAATTTTTAATACTCTCCCAAACTTCAGAAGTACTAATTTGAGCAACACTAAGAAAATTCATTTAGTTTATATTCCAGCTTGGCGATGTGACATCAGTCGTACTAAAACAGACACTAAAATGACTTTCAAAAATATTAGCTATTCGCCCTTCTTTGTTTAGCAGGAAACTCAGTGGCGTCATCTATCGGGTAGCCCCGGCACACTCTAGGTTCATGTATATTTCCTAATTTTTTACTCATAAGTCTTTTATCACAAGAGCGAATTAAGTCTGACGTATCCATATCCACATGCATATCCAGAAGATCGTGTATATTTGATTTCGCAAAGACTGCGAAACCAGCCGTCCAGTTCAGAATCGGAACTGGTTTGGGACTATTTGCAAACTGGTGCCCCCACGTCCCAAAAACGCGAGAAAGAGAGAATACATCTACTGACCAGTGACGTAATCCTCGTTATCTCGCAACGTAATCGTGGTGACATTCTCTTTGATGCTTTCTTTGACAAACTTCCACATACACTGCGGCTGCGTGCTCAATGAGTTTTCCGCAATGCCAGCGTGATGTTGCTTATCTTGCTGACTACAATCGTTTCTCAAGTGCACGACATTGACGAAATCTCGTGTACCAATCAGCATGTCCAGTTTCTTTTGTAGAGACGATGATAATGTAGTTTGCGCCTTAAGCAATGTCTTAGTTCCTTCGAAAACAATGGGGATAGTCACTTTTACGAAGATATCTTCTTCAGTATGAACAATTCGCATGATTTCCTGAACAATAGCAGAAAGTGTGTAAGTTGATGATTCAACACTCTGATCATCTAAGACACTGCTCCAGTCATAGTCCCGAAGATACTGGTATATAGGAACAGTAATCACCGTTTGAGTAGGAAAACCATGATTGTGAATGAAAAATACGCTTGTCAAGTGGGAAGAAAAATGATACAATAAACGGTGGATGACAGTTTATCCACCCGAGCATAGCGGCACTTTGGCGAGACTAATATCAACAACAGAGGTGACCAGAGCGAGGTCAAGTATGTTTCCACAGCAATTGCGGAAATTATTACGTTGTTCAAAACCATTGAAATAAACAAAGTCTAACAAACAAAGTAGCTTCATTCTTGTGTTCGTGTTACTAACAAAGAAGCTGCCCGACTCCCAATCGTAACCAGGAAGGTTGAAATCAGCCATACATGTGCACTCGAAATTTTGAGAAGTCAATTATTTCTTCCAGGAAGTTAATATGTTCACAGAAGACAATGTGATCAAACATCGGCGGAAAGTAGTAATTACCGACTAAGAAAATTGCTACCGTCGGTAGACATTACTTCAATCCACAAGCTCTCAGGATAACACTCAAGATCACTCCTCCTATGAACTTTCAGACTCCTATCTGCAGCAATCAATATGCTTGCCCCAAGGCTCTTTCCGCTTTCTTCACAATCTCGATTTCGTCTAAAAACCTCGTATTTGGGCGGAAAGTAATTAGAGCTCGAAATTCTCTCAGTTACGCAAGTTTCAGTTAGGCTTACTATCGTACACGTGCATATATGGCCTAAAAGAAAAACTCGGTCTTTTTTAGTTTTTCAGTTTACGCACGTCTTGATAATAAGCTGTACACTCGTCATGCATCCTCGTCTTTTCTCCTTAACAACCTGAAAAACTGCCTAAAGAGAAAGCCACTAGGCCACACATGCACGTCGATTCATCTCGTCGAAATTGTCCCACTCAACAGCGATGTAGAACGATGCTTAGGCTCTCATGTCTAGACGGAAGTTGGTACACATACAGGTGTTCATAACGACGGTGCTGAGCATTTCTGCGATGTCGTAAACAGTTGTTGTAGCATCAAGCCGAGACACAAAGAGCGCCCTACTCCGCGGAGGGCGAGGTACAGACGTCAGCTTTCTACCAGTTTCGTGCCTGCGGCTGGGCCTGACTTTCCTTTCATTTTGAATAATGGGGAATCCGGTCCTTGTCATTTGTCGACTGGCTGCCGCGGATACCAGCGGTCGAAACAACCAAGGGATTTTCTATGCTTTGATAATTCAACAGGGCAAGTGGGATCGAAGACCAATCTGGTCTCGATCCTACTCGCCCGTTACTTGCATGTCTGCACCAGCCGCAGTGCTCCAAATCGCTGTCGCATAACTTGAGACCGAAGTATAAATTAGTTCCTGGTGCTCGTAACATTTGAACCTTATCTCGCGAATTGTTCTGGCTACTACCCACCTGAAAGCCCTTGCCGACTTTCACCAGCTTGTTCATGGTCAGACCGGCGTACTGCATGATATGTGTGATGCACATCTGGTCTTGCTCCCCATAGATCGGGGTCTGGCGTAGGATCAGGGTCCGGAGACGTGTTTTTCCTGTGCGCCAAGGACACCATGTTCCTGACGTGCTATCCTTACCCAGAAGCGCCATTTCTTTCTACATCTGCTCCTGAATTCCCTAGTCTGAATATTAATAGGATTGCATTTTCAAAGTTCAGGGAGTAGTTAACTTTACCCAATCAATTGCTAAAAGTGGTACCGACCTTTTGCATGTGATGTGTTTGGCAACAAAGAACTGACAACAGCTTACAAATGAACTTGCTAGATCAAAATAATAGAAGCCGCTCTACTATCAGCCTAATTATACATTCTACTCCCACTAGCGTTTCAAAACTCCTGCGCATCCTGTTTCTGAGAAATTAAACATGTTAACTTCTTGCATTCACTAGCACGCTTTGAAAAGCAGGAAATCACTTTATTAAAGCGCCAACAAAACAGTTCGTAATTCAAAAACAGAATAAAACTTTCTTGACATTGTGCAGAACGAAAACCCAGCGTCACCTGATAAGGAACGCAAAGTGAACAATGATTATGCGGGCAGAGGAAAGAGGAGACGAGAGTGCATCGTCAGAACGCCGAGCTCCGATTGGAAGGATTAGTGGGTAGAGCTAGCGCTATCCGCCTTTGTCTCCACTGCACTCGTGGAACACGTTCGAATGCGAAAGCCAAACGCCGGACGCCGGCGTTCTTCGTTCTAACGCATTTCGACGAGTGCAGTGGAGACAAAAGCAGCTAACTTTAGCTCTACCCACTAATCCTTCCAATCAGAGCTCGGCGTTCTGACGTCCCTCTCGTCTCCTCCCTCCCTCACTTTCTGCCCGCGTATGGTCTAGATCACGCTAAGAAATGCTCGTGTATCCAACACTTCCCTACGGAGCATGACGAGAGCCAATCACTCAAATCAAGAAAAATATTTCGTTGATTGTGCTTTGATAAGGACGACGTGCTTTCGTAAAGCGGGTCTTCAAGCTGTCCAGTACATGTACCTCATGCACGTATGATTCAGAACGTAACCTGTTCCTCATCGTTCGCTAAGTTTTTATTGCGTACACTTCGGTGACTTGTTCTCTGCCTGTTCTGGAGGGAACCAAACACTGCAGTGAAACAAGCACGCGCGAGCGATTATTTACGCCGCCTCAACAGTGGACGCTTACCGTCGGCCAAGACACGTCCACTCGCGGCCATCACCAACTTGGCCGCATTCTGCTTTGTCTCGCCGTAGGGCCCCGGGTAGCAGTGCTTCTCCGAGCACTCTCGCTTGCAGGACGGGTTGTGGTCGGTGCTAACAGTTCCCGTGAACACCAGAAGAGAAACGTTCTGGTCCACGCAGGCCTCGATCACGTTTCGCGTACCTGCATTTCAGATCCCAGCAGTTCATATTAGGCCTCTTCCTGTGCGAATGAATTGAGTAGTACACTCTAAGAACCTCATATATTGCACAGCGATACGCTTCAAAAGCCGATCATAAATCGATGAAAGGGATGAGAGCGGTATCGTGCCTCAATGGTAGCGTAGTTTTAGTGGCGGAAAAGCGCCCATACCTTTTTCCAACGAGGCCGCGGGGCTATTGTGACAAGGTGCCGATCACCACCCAATTGGTTCATGTAATTAGAGCAAGAGCAATGACCGGCCTTTCTCTCTTCTCTCCCTCTCAAATAAAGAACAAAAAAAAGGGATGGAATAATGAGAAAAGGGGAACAGAAAGGTTCTTAAAATAATATTGTATTGCTTGGATACTCTTGTGCACCCTTATGTCACTGGATTCTGGTGAAAGTAACACCAAGCTCTCCGCATGGTCGCCATTTTACTTATTAAAATGAACAGTTTCTTCTTGACGTCTCCACCCTTGGCGAGCCGATCTAAATTCTCTGGTGAATGGTAGCTTTATGGAGACGTTTCTTGAATACCAAGATTTTGTTATCCACACACCGGCGAAACAAGCGCAAAAACTCCATATTCGACGCCGGTCCTTGGAAGCATTGAACAATTATTTTCCTATCTTTAAAATGCGCAAGACCACCAATACAATTGTAAGAGATTTGTGAAGATGAGCATGATCGATAAGTGGACTGAACGCACAGCTCCAAGTACGATTATATTGGCGAGGACCGCTTTCCGTATGAGGAGGCCCCATAGCGATTTTGATGCGACTGATTCCAAACTTCCGAAGCTTCGAAGATTTGAATTGACCGAAATGGCGATTGCCATTGCAACTGAGACGGATTAGCCAATCACCTTGCGAGATTTAGTCGTCTGTATGTTAGTGTCTGTTTGTGTCCGGCTAGCAGGTAAAGAAGGCGATGGCGCTACTCTTCCAGGATCCACTGACTCTAGTACACTCTAAAGGCGCGTTCACACTTACAAGTCGCATCTGTCGCGCGACAACTTTTGTCGGAAAATTGGCGGTCGCAAGTCGCAAAAGTGACCGATTTTTGCGACCAGTCACCGAGTCGCCCGGCGGCTGAACCAATCAGCTGCGCGTCGGAAGTGACCGTGTGGTGCGCCTCGCGTTTGTTCACGTACGGCCCTCCGAACTTCTGCAAGAGAAGCAAGGGGCAGGCAACCAACATGTCCGCCCAACTCCTCGGCTCGCGGTAGTGGCCATGGACACAGAGCCGCGGAGGTCTCTTCAGCGGCTCTGTTGAGCCATATTAAGGAATGCCCATTTCTTTATAAAAGCAGCACCCCGATTGGAACGAGCGCCCGAAAAAGAACTCGGCGTGGCAACAAATCCGTGCCACATTTGGCTCGGCAGGAATGCACTGCGACGCGGTAGCTCGAGAGAGGGCACGCCGATGTTGCGGAGGTGCGCTTCATTTAACGGTACCGAAGGACGTAGGCCAACATAATAAGAAGTTTTCGTAGATTGTTTTCGCCGTCCCGAAACGCTCTCCGCAACCCGCTACGATATCTGGGACTCTACAGTCAAGGCCATCGGCGCGCAGGCGCAGTAGCGGCTTCTTCGTTCCGGAGGCTTAGCGGAGGGGGAAACGCGATCTACGAAAACTCCCTAATGAGTCTTTTTCATATGGCAACGACGACGCATCTGTAATTAGTTGCGAGGCAAAAGAAAATAGAAAAGCAGCGAAACGCAAACCCGGTCGAGCTGTGGCGTTGAGGACGGAATTGACGGCGGCTCCGGAGAGCTTTCGGAGAAGCGACTCGCCGGTATAGTGGCTATGGATGCAGAGCCATGGAAGTCTCCGCGCAGGCTCTGATCAGAATACCCCTTTCTTGATAAAAAGCAGCACTCCAGGACGAGCGTATTTGAGAATCTTTAACTACGTTTTCAAATAAATGTTTGTTCTGAAAGACTGACATCTTAGACTCAATGTTAATACAGGTAAAAACTCAATGCCCATATAAAAAGTGAAGTTTATATACAGTCTACAGTGCAATCAACTTATACCAATAATAAGATAACCAGAATATTCAATCGTTACTTATAACCAGATGATAGTTGTGTTCGGACTAGAAACTGAGCGTTTGTAGTCTAGAAACTGTAGAAAATGATCGTTATAAGCAGTAAATCGTTATTTGTGGTATCGTTATAAGTGGTTTGCACTGTCATAACAATCAAGGGCTTAGAAAGGATGTTGCAGCTCTAAAGAGGGGATTTACAGTTGTGATAACTTCATAGGCGGATACAACAGATGAAAAAAGAATGTATTCGAGGTAAAAATGATTTAGAAGGACGAATTAGTGTCTGAAAGCCTTTTAAAGTAACAAGACACAAGACAAAGCTGACTCGAAAGAATGCCCTTCTTCTACTTTCCAACGGAAATCTTGGACCATCACCGCTATCTACAGATGAGGCTATAGGTGCCAGACAAGACTGGCGTTTCTAGATAACTGCAAGATTAGAACCTCCGAAAATCTTGCTCAGAGGTCATCATCACAACCCCTCAGAAGTTGTTGTGTTTATGGGTTGCATTAAACGGGAAAGAGTGAAAGCCTGCGCGTACCTTCGTAGTAAAAAGTTTAGCGAGAGTTAAAATGCCCCCAAACATTGATTCCAAAGATGTGACAGTTTTGTACCTTGCACGTTGACCTCCTCCATGAGCTTGGCGTCCGGAAAGAAGCCGACGTCGATGAGCGAGGCGCAGTGGATGACGCAGTCCACTCCTTCGAAGGCTGCTTTCACCGCCTGAGCATTGCACACGCTCGCTACGGTCTCTTTCATCGGCACGCTGGTCCCGTGTCCTGGAGGGAAAGAGCCGTTTATTCAGTTTGAAGCCGCGCTAAACTGCTAATAAATCATTCAAAAGACAGTCTCGCAGACATTGTCTGAGACGTGTTCCTTCTTTGCATGGCAGTTACGTCATATTTGTCACACAGAAACTTGCAGGCTGGGCAGATTGTGGAAAGGGTGGACGATTGGACGGGGTCACGCTTAGACGAATCCATCTAAACAAAAGTTTGACGAAAGAACCATCAGCCGCTCAACCCTACCCTTGCTACTGAAAAAAAGTTATCCAACCCTTTTCAGTTTTTTTTTATATTTTATGATGTTTTTTAACGTTTATTACCGCCGAGCCTCGTCCTTCTTTCGCTCATCGCTAGAGAGGAGAAAGGTCTCAGTATTTTCGAGGAAGGGACATATGGAGCAATAAACAATTGACCCAAAAACAAAGTTTTTATCCAGAACAAACATCCTCCTCGGATCCTGCTTTCTTCTTTCTCTTTCAACATTCTGCGCCGCCACTGCAAAGTTTTCGTTCGAGTTCAGTGCTCAGTGCACGAGCCCCTCTTTCTCCGTTATTTCTATTTCCTTTCTTTTTTTCTTTCAGTCTAACACAGCGACATATGAAACACCGACTGGCGCCATCGCGTCGCCGCGGTCAAGTTTAATCACAGCGCCTCGCTGTTTGATGTCTGAGGCACAGCCCCATTTCGTCTTTGTTTTACAATTCTAGCTGGCCATCTGGGCCACCTCTCCTCTGCGTGGGGCAGTGAGTGCGATACGCATAGCTTGTGTTATCACGCGTGTGTTCATGCTGCTAGAAGCAACGAAGCTATAAAAAAGTACTACATACTATAGCTTTTCATAAAAGCTAATATGTAATAGGACAAACCCTGTGTTTCTCGAGCTGTGAGTAAATGCAGGAATCGTTGTTGGATTTCATCAAACTTGTTTGGTGTGACTGTTGCGTGTAGAAATATGATGTAGTTTGTTTGCGCAAAAAACCCACTAAAGTAGATAGTTGAACCGTAGCTACAATAAAATGTATACCCAAGAAAAAAAGTATAACAATTGGCACCAACACCTTGAATTCTAGCGCCTTCCAATGGGAAAATAAAGTGATTTCCTATTTCGCCCAATCTCACACACTCCGTAATGCAACACACACACACACAACACACACACACACACGACACGACACGACACACACACACACACACACGCACACGCACACACACACACACACGCACACACACACGACACGCACACACACGCACACACACACACACACACACACACGACACACACACACACACACACACACACACACACACACACACACACACACACACACACACACACACACACACACACACACACACACGCACGCACGCACACACGCACGCCCACCCGCACACACACGCACACACACACACACACAAAAAGCGGGTGGAGCAAAGCGATGATTTTCACTCCTTCCTCAGTTTCTCTGCTACCTCGCTTGAAAGAGGAGGTCCCCATCGGGATTTCCTTTCTTGCTAAAAAAGGAACTCGACGTCGGCGGACTACGCTCACCGAGACTGTTCCGGTAGGGCCTGGTGTCGAGGAGCCGTATCTCCCGGACTGTCGGCAGTTCCTTTCCTTCCTGGAGGAGACGGACGATGTGCTGTCCCAGGAAGCCGCTGGAACCGGTCACGAGGACCACACGGACTGGCCGCTCCTCACTAAAGACGCCGACGAAAAAAACAAAAACAAAAAAGACTTCGAGTTTAAACCAAGACTTACGAACGAGCCCGATTATGCCTACACCGGGTGAGGTTCCTGCGTGTGCGCAGTAACCAGCGGTATATGAAACAGTACCAAAAACCACGAAGACTGTCTTATCTCTTCCTTTCAAAATGATCGCCATGTTGCAACACCTAGATCCTAGACTAGGAAAGCCTCAGCGCTCTTTCCGCATGGCGGAAAGAGGAGGCCATCGGGGCCGGGCTAGGGCGCGGTAGAGAAGGCACCACGCGTGGATTTACCGTCATAGCAACAAGCTATTATTAATTAAGCGTGTTCATTTTCTTAAATGCCAACTGTGCACAGCACTCGGGTTCGGAAGATGATTTTCTTAGACTGGCTAATTATGATGGCATAAAATCATTGATGTAAAATGCAAGAACAGGGGTAGCTGTATAACGAGGTCTTGAGATAGATAGGGTTTGCATTTAAGCACAACATTTTGAATAATGTAATTGTCCCTGCGTGATTGATTATTTATGAAGGATACTTGCCAAAAAGTACACGATAAAGAATGATTGAAAACGGAGTTACACATCACGGTACCAACACGGTGGATATAGTAAACGCATGTATTAACTGCATTCTTACCCGAAAAGACCGCAGCGGTGTATTTGAAAGCAAAAACTAGTGGTCCAATGATTCCTTTCGACCTAGAGTTGTTGTGTGTGCAAAAAATTTATACAATAATTTTACTTTATTTTTAATCGGAGTTTACCTCTTTTTGCAGCTTTAGAATTACCTGAAATCTTGTCATATATCTTCCAATTCAAGGTTCGAAGATTTAACTTCCAATAAAAGATTTTGAGCTTACACCGCAACATTAACAGGATAAAACTGTTGTGTCCTCCGTACCGTGTATGAAGATTCTTTTTTAGCCATTAATGTAGTCGATGAAAACTGGGTTGTAGATACATTGGTATGCGAATTTATTACCTTTCTTTACTTAGATACTAGTCACATCACATCAGCTTATCTGTGTCTGGCAGCAATCAATTCGACGAAGACTCTGAGACATCCCTCTTGGTAGCAAACCATAGTGATCTCTAATGGCGTCCGAGTTCCACTAAGTGTGGGTAACAACGGAACCTTAGAAATAAATTTTGTGTGAATGCAATCAGTTTAGAGAGCTTCTTGTCAAGAGCTCCTTGCATCTACACAAATCAAGTTAAATATATGGTATATCTCACCATGATGAACGCTGCGATTGAAATCATCCGGTACATTCATACAGAACATTCCCGACACAAAGACACCCAGTGCACGGCACGTCCACGTCGTGTTGACGCACAAGCATTACAGTTGGAAGACGTCACAAATGCTTCGACTGAATGTATATCCCGGCACGTGCACAGTCGTGTGTCCATCTTCACAAACGTCGCGAAGTCATTGTTAAAGGGGCCATGAAATGGTTTTTCTACTTTCGCTAAATACAACCTAAAATCAGTCCGTAACGTTAAGAACCGAATAAACTTGCTCAGTAAGAGCAGTCGCTAAAAAATTTCGAGAAATATGAGCATCGTTAATCCCTTCATCTCGGAGCCAGAACAAGCGGCCACGTGGCCTGGTACATACCCTGGCCGCCAACGTTAATCATAGCCACGCGCCGGAGTCGGCAAATAGAAAACGCGTGCTGAGCTCCAGGCATTTTTAGAGTTCGGCCATTCTCATCACCGCAGTGGTTAGATACGAGTCACTACCCGTGTGTCCGCCGAGGCATTGATTGTTACGAATCGAAGCCGAGAGTTCCCGCAGTTCTCGTCTCCAATCCATGAGCTGCGCTCGAGTGTCATCGGGCGGGTGGTATCGATTCCACAATTACGCCATCAAGATTTCCGCAGGCAAGACTGAAAAAAACGAATCCTCTTTTTATCCTTGCAATTTCACCGCGACCAAGAAGCTTCTGAATCAGCGGCGGTCCTACAAGTATACTTGGGCCAGACTAGGACCAGCACAGCTCCGTAATGTCATTAACATTCTAACCCGATATCATCTGATGACCCCTTTAGCGAAAAGATCCACCCTAAGGACCCTCATCAGCTAACGGAATTCACCGATGTGGGCGCCGGTGACGGCGCTCGGCCATCGGGGCCATGGCCCTCACCCTCCGCCATGTTTGCATCCCGACTCGCAAGCTGAGGCCCAGTATATGAAACAGCGCCCAAAACAACGAAGTCCGTATTCTCCTTACTCAATGACCGCCATGTTGCCAAAGAGAGTATGACATGGTTTAGTGCAGCAGTGCTGGGGGTAAATGACCCCTAACTGTTAGTGCGAGGTTAGCGCCTGAGGTGCACCGCGCTGACGGCAGTGCTGCCAGTGCTACCGCAGCGGTAGGACGTCAGAGGCGAGCGCAGGTGTTCAGGCCCTGAGTAAGGTGCAGGCTTATGCGAAGCAAGTCGTCTGCTTCTTACGGAGCTAACTCTACTGTTTGATCACGCAGGTTAGTTCCTACTGTCCTGTTCATGTTGAGCAGGGTGCTGTGTACATTTTCCGGCTCCTCCCACTTCAAGTGCTATTGCCGTGCAGTAAACAAGGGAGATTTTGAGTGTCCTGCAAACACTTTCCCCTCCTTGCAAATCGTGTTTTTTACTAGTTTTCTTGTTGCTTTCTGGAGATGTAGAACTCAATCCCAGTCCTTTCGACAAAGAAAAATTAACCCTGCTGAATGTTTTCTAAATTAATCCGCCAGCTTCGCGGCCTATAAAGGTGTCGCGCGGGCGCCTATCAAAATGGCTGTCATGTGGGTGATCAACGTGGAACAGCAGAGTTGCGTCCAGGTTTGGGATGCCCAGGTGATCCAAAGTTAGTCAGATTTGAGCGTCATTAAACCTTAGCAATATTATTTCATCTAAGAGAAACGTCTGCCGCAATCTTTATGTTGAAGTCTATCATTCACTAGGGAACAAGATTGCCACACGGCGATACCACCACAGCTGGAACTTGGCGAATCAATAGCAAATTCACAAAGCAATAAAAAAACAAAATCTTGATTGAGGAAATATTGAAGACGTTCGTTGTGACGGAAGGACTGATCAAGGTCGTAAATAAACTAATAACAAAACAGGGAAAGATTAGTTGAACTCCTCGCGAGACAAGTCAAGGACTCGCAAGCCAGGAATGTTGATCTGGAATACAGAAGTCGTAGGCAAAGTCTTGTGTTCAATGGTGTGGACGACAAGAATAGCTCGGAGACGTGGAATATGTTTCTGAAAATCCTATCAAAAGTACCTGCGAAAGTAGTCAGGGATAGATCTACAAACTGTACAAAGAGCACATCGTGAGGGTCGTTATATTGAAAAGTTCAAAAGACAAATTAGTGTAAACTTTGACTCCTACAAGGAAAAACAGAAAATTTTGTCAAACGCCAAGAAGTTTAAAGGTTCAAACTAATGCGTGCATCAAGATTATTCTCCGAAAACACGTGAAATTCGTGAGAAAATCTGGGAGTTTGCAAAAGTTAACGCAGAAAGCGTGAAACCGGGTGGGGCAAAGTTCTAATAAGGTAGTTCTAAGTGATAAAGCGTTTATGTGGAAGAAAGGAACAAATTAGGCTTCTCCTGTTGCGAAAGATTCACGCGTAACAAAAAAGAGAAGAGAAACGTGTTCTTCGTGTCCGTGACCTTGTTGCCGTAGTAATGAATTGCAGAAGTATCGTAAACAAAGTTGTTGCATTCGCCTATTTAATCGAGCCTGCAGAGGGTGCTATTTGGTTTGGATCTGACTCATGGCTGCACTCTTCCATTAGTGATAGCGAAGTATTTCCAAAATAATTTGTTGCTTGTTGAAAATAGAGGTTGCGTCTCGACGGAGGTGCTTTTCTGCCTGTTCAGTCATCTCTGAGGCCATTCATACTCAATCTTTGGTCCCATGCTGTTGAATCAATCTGGTTCAAAATCACCCTACCTGATTACTCCTCATATGCTGTCGGAGCGTTTTATCGACAACCAAATTCAAATTTTAGCAAACTACAATCGCTATCCGAGGCCTCATGCCGAACAATTCTTCTTGTGGGAGTGTTGAATTTGCCAGAGTTTGAGTGGAGGGACGGCACTTGTGTGCACACAGTTAGTAGCCAAATTAACTTTGAAATTAAAACATTTTAGATACGTTTGGACTCTTGCAGTGTTGATTAAGCCTAAATATATAATAGCATTTTCGACCTCTTGTTTCGTAGCTCTCTCTACTTCGTTAGCACAGTTAACATTAACCTCGGTATTACTGATCATCACGTTGCTATAGCACACACCAAAACAGAACTCAATCGCACAAAGCCATGCACATCGCGGAGAGTTTTTTTCTTCGAGAAGGGTGATTACTCTGGTATTTTGGAAGAGCTTCTTAATCACCTGCCTGTTTTTATTTATTTATTTCAATACCCTCAGGGCCCATAGGGCATTACAGAGGGGGCGGGGCATATAAGAATTCACTCAAAAGAAAATACAAACGTAAAAGGCAGTGATTAAAACACAATCAATTCGACAAAATATTAACAAAAGTGATTAGTAAGCGCTTCTTTAAATAAATCAAGTGATGGGATAGCTGCTAAAGATGCTTGAAGGTGGTTCCACTCAGAAGACGTTCTTGGTATGAAGGAGTCGTTGTATGCTGATGTCTCACAGTGAGGAATGCCGACCTTGAAACGATGATCAATGCGTGAAGAGATATATGCGGGGTTAAGGAATAACTTATCTTTTAGTGAAGCGTTGAAGTGATAAATTTTGTAGAAAAGGCATAGACGAGATATTTTTCGCCGTAAGGAAAGAAGAGGCAGGGACAATGAGGTTTTCATAGATGATACACTAGCGGTGCGATGATAGTTAGAATAGATAAAACGTACTCCACGATTTTGAACAGCTTCAACGTTAGTCACAAGCGTTGTATGCCCGGGGTCCCAGATTGACGAGGCGTACTCTAATTTTGATCGAACCAGAGTTTTGTACAGAAGCAATTTTAATGATATTGGGGCTAAAGAGAAGTTTCTTTTCAGATATCCAAGCATAGAGTTAGCGTTAGCGATAATATGATCAGTATGTAATTTCCATGAAACGTTAGAAGTAATGTGAACACCAAGATATTTGTAAGACGTCACAGATTCCAGCAGGTTGTTAGAAATTGAGTATGGTGATGGGGACGTGTTCCGACGGGAAACCCTCATGGATTTGCATTTGTTAGTGTTAAGAGTCATTTTCCATAAGTTACACCATTCGGATACAGCACACAGGTCACATTGAAGTAGTGTTGCGTCAGAATCGTTAGTTATTTCACGATAAATTACACAGTCATCGGCAAATAAGCTTATTGAGGATGATACACACAGTGGTAAGTCATTTATATAAATAAGGAACAAAAGAGGTCCTAAAACGGAACCTTGTGGGACACCAGAGGTAACAGGACTAAGGGAAGAATTAGTTTCATTCGCACAAACATATTGAGATCGATTAGTTAGGAAACATTTAATCCACGACAAAACATTAGGATCAATGTTAAGTTTGCTAAGTTTAAAAAGTAAGAATTTATGAGAAACTTTGTCAAAAGCTTTGGCGAAATCAAGAAACACACAGTCAACCTGGGACCCACGGTCAAGAATGGAAAGTAGGTCATTAGTGAAAGACAAAAGCTGAGTCTCACAAGAGAGAGATTTGCGAAAACCATGTTGTGAGGGTGAAAAGAAAGAATTTGAATCTAAGAAATTAACTAAATGAGAATAAATAATGTGCTCTAAAAGTTTACACGGGGTGCTGGTTAACAGAAATGGGCCTGTAATTAAGAGGATTATGTTTGTTACCCGACTTGTGAAGTGGAACCACTTGTAGAAGTGGAGCGCCTATCAGAAAAATATGATGTTCACTAATTATGGCGTGCTTCTAAGAAAAAGGTGCTTCAAATAACGGACAAATTTGATCCTAGTATAGATTCTGGAAGGCTCAAGAAACAAAGGAAACCGTAGGTAACTTCAAGTATTCTAAAAAAATAACAAAGAAGTGAATGCAAGCATTTGTTAGATAAAGAAAAGTAATAACCACCTGGACAAACTGGCTGAGCCTACACGTGAACACAAACTAAATATAAATACTGCGAAGAAAAGAGTGTTTTAATAAATTGAACGGCAAGGTAAATACCATCCGCAAACTTTTCTGGAAGTACTTAAAGAGTTATGTATCAGACACTGTCGGAATATGATAAATTCTTTATCATGATCAGACAATTCCTAATGATGCAGAAAAGGCGCAGTGCTTATATGAATACTTTTAGTCTGTATTTTCGCCGACGTTAATCAAACAATTTTTAGCACGGTCGAGATTAATACAGCCAGTCGAACTTAGCGTGGGCGGTATTGAAGCGGTGTTAAAGAACAGAGATGAAACAAAGGCAACTGGGCCGGGTGGCATTTCCCGGCGTATACTAAAGCGCTGTGCTTCTCAATTTTAGTCTTCCTCTATTTTGTTTTGTCTAATGTCACCGGACACGTGTCATTTGCCTGATTGCTGGAAGGTCGCTCACGTCGTAGCTATTCATAAAGGTGGATAAAAAAAAGTAAGTTAGAGGATAATTTCATTAGCATCCATCTCATACAAAGTAATTGAGCATATTTTATATTCAGAGATAATCTGACATTTGATAACAATAAATTTATTGACTAAAAGGCAACATGGTTTTCGTAAGGTTTTCTTTTTGTACTACGCAACTTGTAATTTTACCATGACTTAGCCTCTGATGTTGAAGAAGGAGGGCAAATTGATTATGCAGTTTTGGATTTTCAAGAGAGGCGTTCGAGACGGTTTTGCACTCACTTCTTTTATAAACTTACAATGTTAAAGATAGATTCGACTGTACTTAGATGGATTAAATTTATTTTGCTTCAGCGTCGGCAATGTGTGGTATTGAAGGTCTAAATTTCGGATTAAGGGTATGTGACATCAGGAGTTCTACAGGGCTCTGTTCTGGATCCGCTTTTGCTTTTATTTTATGTTAACAATATCATGTTTGGAATCTCCTTTTCTATTCGGCTGTTTGCCGATGATTGTGCTATGTATAAGAAAGTTGAAAATTCTGATGATGCCGCCCAATTTCATATAGACATAGGTCCTATCCCTAGTTGGTGCTCAACGTGAAAAATAAATCGAAATCCTAAAAAGTAATTTCATATCTGTTTCACAAAAAAATGGAACCCAGTATTTTATAAATAATATTCCAGTAACTAAGGAGCTTAAATGCAAATATTTAGGTATCACATTGTGATCTGACTGTTTGTGGAATGCTCATATAGAAGATGTAACACTAAAGACTGCCAGGGCAATGAATTACATTCAACGGTACTTAAAATGTTCACAACCTCACTTAAAGACAACAGCTTATCTCACATGTGTTAGACCCATTTTAGAGTACGCGTGTGCCATCTGGGACCCCGCTCAAATACCTTAATCGATAAGGTGGGAAAATACAAAAACAGGGTGGCTAGGTTCGTTCTCCGAAGATACGGGAGGAAAAAGAGAAAGTTGGAGCTACGAAAAAAAAAGTGTTAAATTGGGATACACTTTCTGTGCGTCGGGAAAAATTGCGATAAAAATTCCTGTTCTCCTATAGCCAAAACGAAACTGGAATAAATAGCGACGACATGAACAACCCTATTATGTATCTAGTCGGAGTGATCATAGTCTTGTAACACTCGAGAGTACCGCTTTAAGTATGTTTGTGCATTCTTTTTTTTTTTTTTGGTTCAAACGATTGAACAATGAAAATCGACTCACGGAAGAACAAGGTGCTGTTTGAATAAATATGTTTTTTTTCATTTTTGTTACCCCCCTGCTGTAACGCGCATGGGCACCGCGGAGTAATTATTGAATAAAGAAAAAAAAATCATTGTTCCTTACGTTATGTTTAGACACGTTAGTGCACCCTGCTTAAACAGTGCTTCCTTATACCTTTTTTTAAGACAAACCAATGTTTATTGCAACTTTGATGGAATATGCGATGAACAGTCACACTCACATGCACACCAGAAGCAAAGCCAGACTCGCAGCGCTGACTTTCAACTCAGTGCCACATTTCTTCTTCCTCAAATCTTCAACTTCTTCACATTTGCCGTTAATGCGCTCCATCATCAATTTCGGCACCAGCGACCAAATAATATGCCATTAAGAGGGTCGTAGTCAGACTATGCCTTACAAAACGCCATCACAAACGTCATGCCCGCATTGACAGTAGAAACCAGTTTTTGACGCCCAGATATTAGGCTATTGTCAGGGGGATACGCCTAATCTCGCTACCACTATCCCAGTCGCTGATGATATCTCCTAGATAGTCCAAATCCCAATTTGATCCAATGTAAAAAGAGGGACAGTAACCAAAGCGCCAGCGGTTGTGCCTTATATTCACCACTTCTCATGGTCTTAAAAAGATAGGCAACCGCGTAAACGTTAACGTAGTATTTTCTGCTCCATGTAAGCTCTCTAGTTTATGTAAAAAAGTCAATTCTTCTTCCGATAGGACCTTAGGGTTGTACCAAAAAGCACCACTCCCGTTTTGTTCCATGCTCTGAAGGGGTGGTTTATGCCATTCCCCTCTCATGCGGAAAACAGTATATCGGGCAGACCGGGAGGTGTCTCAATGACCGGTTACGAGAGCATCATTATAACATAAACCGAGTAATATCAGGGAATCTAGGTATCCATTGCCGAGATTGCGGGTGTTCAGCGGACCTGAGTAATTGCACTGTCATAGCCAGAAGTGGTAATCAGCTGACACGGGAGATCATCGAAGCTGAAAAATAGCCAGATTGGACAAACAATGTGTTAGTGTATCATCCGTAGCTTTGTCAAAAAAAGAATTGGATTATCTAGAGATATCATCAAAGCACCGATAGTGATGAGAAATTTTTCGCTTTATTTTTATTATTTTTAAAAATTAATTTTTAATTCAATTTTTTAATATTGTGTTTTTTTAGTTGTCTTTGCATGATTTATCTAATTATGAATTGTTAATGGGTATTGGCTATTTGGTCTCTGGTGTGTAAAAATTTAAATTGTTCTCATTAACGGCAAATGTGAAGAAGTTGAAGATTTGAGGAAGAAGAAATATAGAACTGAGTTGAAAGTCAGCGCTGCGAGTCTGTTTGCTTCTGGTGTGCATGTGAGTGTGACTGTTCATCCGCGCTGTTCCATCCAAGCATGAGTTACCAACTTGCCCAAGCATCCACATTATCAAGTTTATTGCAAGCAAGTATTTTAGCTTCAGCTTGAGTAGAGCACATTCAAAGACCAACTGTCTCCCGAACGTTCCAGAACACAAGCTTTCCTCGTTAACAGAAAACAACACCAAGTTTGTGACATGTTTTCTACAAACCAAACTGTTTTATTACAAGTTTTGTAACAAAAAGTCAATTAAAAAATTAGAACAAAATTATCATTTTACGGATATTTCGAAACACATAGAGAAAAAGAGAACCTCACCAAATTAGTGACAAGAGAGTTGCCGAAATGTTTTTGCGTTTTTAAACTGCCCATGCTCGGTATTCTCGTGAATGCGTTCAAAAAGTGCTTCATCCAGTTGTTTTTAACAGATGTGGCCTTGGAGTTTAAGCGCAAGTACCAACCATACCGTGTATTTAGCGAAGTCTCACAAGTTCTTACCAATGGGGTTAATGAGACGAAAAAAACACAAAAAAACACAAATTGTTTCGGGAGCACATTGCCAGCCACTTTGCGGACGTGAGAGATTGCAAAACAATCATATTAGCTAGCTATATCATGAACTAAGGTTTACTAATTACCTTTTTAACTAGTGAAAATAAGGTTCCAATTCGTAATGAAAACGCCATTGACAACCCCTAAATCGTTCATTTTAGAAAGACTTAAAGCACATGTGAAGTGTGGGGTGCAAAGCCAAGTTTGGTGATGCGAAAAATGCGAATGATATTCTCATCATCTGCATTTTCACATCACCAGCCTTGTGCCTGTTGCACGAATGGCGACTTCTAGCGCACCTCCTGGACTTCACGCGTGCTTTAAGTCTTTATGTAGCAAACATGTTGTAAACATCTAATAGCATCCCGGCTAAGTCCCGGCAATACAAAAGAAAGAAAGAAAATGCATACCTTTCCAATCATTGACGCCATTTCCGTGGTTCTCCAAGAGGGGCTGCTGCTACTGCTGCTACCGTCGCGGATTGACAAGGCTTCTGGTGAACAGCGAGCCTGAGCGGCAGGGATAGGGTGGCAACTGCTGCACACAAAAATAAAAGAAACGCAGAGAGAAGTTTAATGATTGTCGTCTTCTACAACGGAATCAAGTACCGCAGAAGGCAGCAATTACTCGTATGACAAAAATCCGCTCGCTGGTGGCAGGTCGAGAAGATTGCCCTTCTGTCTTTTACACTCCAAGATTCCGCGGAGAGCCCTTAAATAGCGTCCTTGAGCTCTCCATGGGACGTCCATCAATTATGTGTTTGTTATTACGTTTCCCACACTAATGTTGACTAATATACATGAATAGCACGACCACAGTGTGTTATTTATTTCATACCATTATCAAGGTTAAATTCGCTGCACTCCTCGTACAGCTGAATCCTCCTCCTTCGGGGAAAACCCCCTGAGAGGAGGGGACATAAAAATGAGACAAACAGAACACCTTCTTTGAACACAGCTGCATATTGTGTATTAGTCTTTTTTATATACTGCACCTGCTTCTAGTGCCTCATGGCCCGAAGGTTCTAGCAAAGTGAGTAAACAATCCTCGCAAATTTTGGGGCATAGTTAACCCTAGCCATCCTAAACCCGATTCATTTGGTGAATGACCGGGGAACCGATCTGTGCGATGATGACGCTGTAGAAACGTTTTTGCGATAACATTTTTCGAAAATGGGTTCGCAAAAAATAATAGATACGCTTAAAAAACGGTATCGTCACCAAGAGCTGATAACATAAAGAGCAAAATGTGATGAAGATGACCAAGCTATTATCGAGTGCCAGCACTTATTCAACGGTCTCTACGTTCCAGCTGTGCAGACGCGGCCGACGCTACGCGCCGAATGGGCCAATCAAGCACCGCTTTCCAAAGGGCAGCGCCGGCGTGGGCTCTCTGCGCTTGATAAGACTGGTCCGGCGGATGGTACACGCACAGCGAGACTGCGAATATCGGCTGGTCCTTTTAACTGCGTGAGAGCACGCCATGGCGTTGCGCCCTTTCGCGGTTTGATTGGCCCTTCGGCTCATAACATCAGCCGCGCTCGGACCGAAGCTGAAACGGCATAGCATTCATTCCAACACCTCATTCGTCTGCTTCCAGCTTAAGTCCAGACGCAGCGGACGCTACGAGCTAACGGGACCAATCAAGCAGCTTCGTAAGCGCAGGTCACCGGGCCTTCTTCTGTTTATGACTGGTTCAGCGATGGTAGAACACGGACAGAGACCTGACGAGCACCAGTGATGGTGCGCTTTTGACGCTGTCTGATCTGTCATATAATCTCGTAGCATCGGCTGCGTCTGGACAGAAGGTGAAACGAAGTATCAGTTCCATCAGCTCGTACCGGTCGTCTGCGTACCTGGACTTACGCTTAAACGAAATACTGATAGTGCAGACATTCCCAACGATTGAGAAAAGTGCAAGGTCATTCCGCCGGTCCACAAAATTGGCGACGCACGCTCCCTTCTAAATTCCCGGCCCATATCATTAACTCTCGCTTGCTGTAAGCTCATGCAATATGTCATACATTCGCATATCATTGAATTCTTCGAACAAAATCTATTAGTTCTTTCCGAACCAACATGACTTCCGAAAACATCCTTCATGTCAAACACAACTTGCCTCTCTTAGTCACGATCATCCGTAATTTTCTTTAAAACCGCTCCTCAAGTGGACGTCACTTCCTTGATTTTTCTAAAGCTTTTGATCTTGTTTCCATAAACGGTTACTAACAAAGCTGTCCTCTTTTTCTGAAAAAACGGTTAAAGTACAGGCGAGCTGGTGGATATTTACCATGTTGGAACTTAACCCGAGACTGGGGTAGAAACAGAAACTTAAAAGTAGAAGGGACAGAGACAAGTGAAGAAGAGAACGTCTCAAACGCAGCTAAAAGATTTATTCAGTCCCACATCCTTATATACTCACAACCACAAGGTCACACGAACACTCGACATGCCCCTTTCAAAGACACAACACACCAAAACAAAACAACAACAAAAAAAAAACCAAAGATGACAATGCAATGGGACGCCCCCTCAATCAACTACTACGAACAGAGGCAAACCCTCCCCTTCTCCAAAAAATTTTTTTCTTTTTCTTTTCTGTGTGTCACTGACATTACACCCACGAACCAACAAGACCCAGATCTTGAGTACAAAGACCAACGATCTCCGCGAACACCAAAAGACCTGGGAAGAATATCTCCAAACCGGAACAACCACAACAAACAGATACTAATGGACTCACTCTAACAAGCGCAACACCACTTCACCCTTCAAAAAAAAAAAAAAAAATTGTTTACAGTCCCAAAAATGCTTTAGCATTGTTCCCCAACTGCAACGATGCCTGACTTATACAATTACCGATTGATTTAATCCGAATGGTTTCCCTTACCAGTCTTTTACTGTCATTCACTTCTTTATGTATTATTTCCGTCTCTGACCACAAAGCAGTGCAATTGTTACATTCATTTATGTGCTTAGCTATTTCAGAGTTAGTTGCGTTAATCCTTACATTTCTCTTGTGTTCTGTTAGTCTGTCATTAACACACCTCGAAGTTTGCCCTACATAAGCAAAGCCACACGCCATCGGAATTTCGTACACTACACTGTTCTTGCAAGCGATCGATTTTTCACGGTGACCTTTCCTGCACTCATGCAATTCAGTTTCAAAAGGAGTTAATCTACCTAACCTGAAATCAGAACTAAAAACTGTTTCCACTCCAAACTGCTTAGCACACGCCTTCAGGTAATGTGAAATTCCATGAAAATAAGGAATCACAGCAATCCGTCTTTTCGACGTGTCTTCTCTTTCCTTTTTCTCCTTAGTGTGTACATCTAAATTCCTTCTGATGAACTCTTCTTCATACCCTGCCCCTCTTAGTCTCTTCCATTGACCTTCCAACGAATTTGTGATAAAGTGTATGCATGATCGGTCTAGAGCATTTCTCATCAAAGACTTTACCACTCCCGCTTTCACCGTTTTCGAATGGCAGCTCCTTTTTGACAGAACAGGTTTCGGGTTTTCTTTGCCGTACTCCCAGCAGAGACCTTTATCAGTGTGAATTCTTATATCCAAGAATTGTAATACTCCATTCTCCGGTTTCTCTACGGTGAAGCGTAGTTCAGGGGCTGCTGATCTTATCAAATGCTCGAGACCGTTCAACAGGTTATCCCGGAAGGTGCACACAAAAATATCATCCACATAACGCCTCACAAAACACGTGTCCTCTCCAAAACCTTGAATTCTATCAAACACAACAGAGTCCAACGAGTTCAGATACACCTCCGACAAAGCCGGTGCAACCGAGGACCCAATGCACACGCCCTCCTTCTGCACAAACTTTTTTCCCTCATACTCCACAACCGTAGACTGAAGATAGTAATCAAGAATGATAAGAAAACTGTCCAAAGAAATGCCTGTTTGGGATTGAAACTGAACCAGATTCGATTCTAGCGCATCCTTCACCCTTGTCATCAATCTATTTTTCTCCAGAGAATAATAGAGGTCCTTAATGTCCATCGATAAAACTGCACATTCTCTCCCGTGGTTGACCTCCAATATACTGATTAACTCGTTCGAATTCCTGAGGGACAATGACTTATCTATATGTGTAAACTTTAGACCGTTCTGTAGAAACTTTGAAACTGATTTCTGCCACGTGCCACATTCGTTAATCACCGCCCGAAGAGGCATTTCCGGTTTATGATCCTTTAAGAAAAATTTTACACTTAGCGTTGACCGCATTGGACCTAACAGACTCTTTGCCACACCCTCCAAATCGTCCTCCCTAAGAACCGAAACGATCTTTGCCCTTAGCTTAGCAAGGTTTCCATTCCATTCATAGAAAAGTGAATTCATCGTTTCGTCCGTTTCTCTTAGATCCTTCTGTCTCTTTTCTCTTGATCTCTTTTTCTCTTGATCCTTCTGTATCAACATGGATTGAACACTTCTTCACCTCGAGGAGCCAGCACGTGCAGATTAACAAATGCCGCTTCAGAAGCGCTTCTTTAACTTCCGGTATACCGCAGGGGATATGTTCTTGGGCATTTGAGTTTTGTTGTGTATAATAATGACCTTACTTTTTGTTATTGTCCTTTAAAGTCCGTTGATTTGAAGATGACTGCGTAATTTATAGAACCATAAAACCATAGGGCGTTGCAAGGTTCGACATTGTGTGACCTCTTCGTGATTGCTGTCTTCCGAGGTTCAACATGCAACGAAAGAGGTCTTGGGTCGTCCTTCGCGGGACATCTGTGTCCTTTTTGTGATCGGGCTAGTGTGTCAAGTTCCTGGTCCTAAAAAAAGTTCGGGTGTGGGCTAGTATCAAGTTTTTAGCTTCATGCAAGATCTGCAGCCAGAGTTTAGTGAGTACACGAAATATGTTGTCCTTCAAAACGTCGCACCGTGTCTCTTTTGGTAGTCACATTTGGTTGATTGGCCGATTTTGGATCAGGCAGCGCTTCATCTCCTCAGCCTGCCAGTGACCAGTGTTAACGTTGAGAGGGCGTTCTCGAAGCCCAGGTTCATTAACAGGAAAGAATGAGCGTGGATCAACGAGGAGAACCTGGGAAAGTATATATGTGCTTACTATAATAAGATCCCGTAACCCTGATGTACAGAAGATGAAGTTAAATGTTTTTTGGGTACTGACTTGGTTCTAATTCCGTGTTCTTTTATTATTTATTTTACAGTTGCACACAATTCCCAAGTGTCGATGTTTTTCTCTCAATGTGATCTGTGTTGTTATTCTTTGACTGATCAAAATATCAGAGCTACAAAGATCATCTGATCTGGTGTCCGATGGTGTTCTTTAATATTGACCGAAAAACACAGGTAAACCTTTGTGGGCATAAATATACACCAAAAAAGCCGAACGATTGAATTTTAAAATAAGCACTACAAAAAAAAGTACGCCGAATTTCGAAAAAATTAAACCGAAAACGCGGAACCCTATTTATATCCTAAATGTCTTCTATTGGCGTGGCGACGGCAAAATAACGTTTTCGGCCATACTGGAGGTGAAGACAATTCAAGATGGTGGCGCCCTCGTAAAAAAGGTCTATATGTAAGTTACAACTCAACAGGTTAGGGCCGAGGGAAAGGAAGGCAGGGAGAAGGAAGCAGACGGGTACGCCGGAGGGAGGAGGATGTTTCCTCTCGCCCCTCCAGCGTTCCGTCTGCTTCCTCCTCCCCGGCCTTCCTTTCCCTCGCCCCTACCCTCTTCCCACGCTGGGGCGCTGCGTTTCTCGCAACTTTCGTGTAAAATAGCGTGCCTGCGCAAGCTTCGGCGGCTTCGCTAATTCTCCGCTAGAATCGCACATGCGCAGTAGTGTCATCGCTCTCGCGTATAGCGTAGCGTGAGGTGCCAAAACGATCTACTAAAACTCTTTGTTGTCTTTGCTGCTGTCGCCAAACGAGTTATGCCTTTCCTTTTCGCTTTCCGCTGCACGCTTCTGTCGCCTTGTGTCTGCGGCAGCAGCCAAGCGACGCTTACGCTCTTCATCTGCCTTGGCCGCCGCGTGGCCGTTGACTTTCTTCCCTCGTCGCTCTTGGATACGGTCAGCGATATCACTCGTGGAAAGAACCCCAGCCATCGCCGGAGTGGCAAATCAGCTGGGCCGCATTCCAAAGCGGCGCGGCGCCTACTTGTCTCTGGTTCCGCGCCAGCTGTGCGACGCTCGTATTGGTCCGACGCGCTGACATCCGCACGCGTTACCCTCTCACTATCTCCCCGATGCCGTGATAAGACATTGAATCTGTAAACACGATACCTCCTCACCATCCCACTCTCCTCGCGACGTCATGCATGGCGCTGACAAACAGACGCACGGACTGACACCGGCGGGTTTTCGTGAGAACGAGCGTTCCAAGGCTGACGCATTAAATAAAAGGTCCATGCAGCTTTTTTATATTAAATGACACACCGTTGTATTTGTATGCATGCCGTGATCATAAATATGCTTTTGGGTACATTGTGTGACAGCGGCGCCTTTTTGTATTTTGCTTCAAATGGGCGTTGGTGGACACCAGAGTGCTGCCTATAAGGTTAGGGTGCTAAATAAGCGCTTTGCAAACCACTGTAGTCAGTGACAATTTAAGAAATGCAGGGCGTATCGAGTCCTGAGTGTGTTATTACTAGTTCCGCAGCCAGTAACGTGGCGTCATCAGCCGATGAGAGCGCCAAAGAGCGAATCACGAAGCAACAAGCAGAAGCATATTATGCCACTCCTTTTTTCCCGAAACTTCCGGTGACCAACAGTTGTGTTCACCAGACGTGGCTAGGGTTTCTTAAGCGCTGACTTTCTATCGATTAAAATGATCAGCGTGGCAGGTGGTTATCGCAGTAGAAAGGGTTTCCGCCATGCGGGAATCGAAACCAGACAATTTAGATTATTAAGCGAGTTGTTTCCACCGTGTCATGACACATTGCCGTGACTTGAGGTGCCATTAACGTGAAGCGTTCTTTGGCCAGTATTCGCCACAGACGTGAAGCCCATATAAAAGCATGGCCGCGACGCTCAACAGCGATCGGTTGACGGGTTGGAGAGGACGAGTGAGGTGTTCGACTCTGATTGGTTAACGGGGAGGTACATGTGACCGCAAGGATAGGCGAGGAGGAGCTCGACCGCCTGTGCGCACTGAGGGAGAGACGCTAGCGAGTGAACATTGCACGGGCACGAAAATCCGGGTCTGCCGGCCCGCGGGCCGGGCCGGTCCGGGTAAAGCGTTTATTATGGTGGGCCCGGTCCGGACCCGGCTTTACCTGCGGTCCCGGGCCGGGCTCGGGCTTTTGACTGCGGGCCAGGGACCGTGCTCGGCCCGACACCTTGGCGGGCTTGGGTCGGGCTCGGGGCTCTGTCCCGATCCAGGGCCGCCAGCGAGCGTAAATAGGTGTGGTTTCAGTGGGGAAGATCTCAGCTGTGTTAATGCCGTTGTTTGTGGCGACAAAGGAAACACGAGCACAGATTTGAGTGAGTTTGAGTTTGGGTCTATTGAAGACAACCTTGTACATAATTGTCTAATGGGACATGGCTAAAGGCAGTTCGAACGCCTGACGGGCAATGCCACCGTATACAGTAGAATCTCGTTAAACGGAAATCGCTTAAACGGAATTGTTGCTAAGTAAACGAAACAACTATCTCGGAGTTGTTTGGTTTTGTATTCATGCAATGTAAAAGTAATCCCGTTAATCGGAACTCAAATTTCGCGCCTCCGGGTAAACGGAACCGAAAACGAAACTTTGTCGCCGGCATATTTTTCAAGCTATCGCAGAAAAAAGAAAAGAATCCTTGAGTAAGAAAACAGTATCAAAAATTCTCTAATACTTATTGGGCTTTATTGCCCAAAATTGGGTGCATGTACGCATGGTTTTGGGGAGCTTTTCTTCACGGCTCACGCATAGGTGGCTATGTTGGGGAGGCTTGGCCCAACGAGGCTTTTGCAGTTCTGGCCAACGTTAAGTTCTGGCTCACGTCTTAGGCCTAGTGTCCGTATTTTCTGTGATGGCGGCCACGAAGCTGCACAACGTACAAAAGTGCGCTCACGTTAGAAAAAGAGATCGAAGTCATTACTGATTTCGATAGCGGTTGCTTCACGAAAACGGCGCTTTGCAACGAAGTATGCCATTCCCAAAAGTAGCCTGATCTGAAGGATTCTTCATGACAAGGCGAAAAGCTGCGGAGTGCGTTCAGCAGGTACGCAATTTGGACCAAAGCAGGATGTGGCTGCGACTTCGGGAACACGTAGCGCTTGAGAAGTGCTTGGTGTTGTGGCTACAGATTCGGAGCCCGAGCGAGAACCTTCCCGTCACCGGACGACGTCATTCGAAAGTTAGAAGAGGTTGCTGGATCTTAAAACAAACCAAGATCTCCTCGTTTTTTCCTTACTCTGCGGGTGATTGTTTTGGAGACGCCCTGGAGAGCAGGGAATGAGGGAAATGGAGAACATGAATATTGCTTCAACGTTTTTACACGGTTTGTGTGAATATACAAAAAGCAGCAATTTGGTATTTTTGTCATTATTTTGCCTTCTACATTCACTTGCTGGTGTTTACAAATTGTGCACTTGTGGAAACAGCATTTAAGCTGGCCTTCAACATTTTTAGTGTACCTACACTACATACTCTCAGTAAACGAAACTCCGGATAAATGGAACAGATTTTCCTGGTCCCTTCAGGTTCCGTTTATCGAGATTGTACTGTATAATTTACGTAGAACTTTGCCTAGGTGGCAAGTGATGAGCGACACGCGATTATGTTCGTTGCCTATTTTATTTTGGAAGAAATCACGGCACTTTGTATATGAATAGTTTAATACAAGGCAAGCATATAACGATGATACGATAAGTACGGTACAATGTCTCGACTGCAGTGAGCTGCGGCAACATATCGTTGCTCTCGCCTTGCTCCTTATGCAGCCTGTCGGCCTCTACAATATTTGTTGTCGTGTTTCTTGGGCGTCACAAACTCAACAGAGGTCCGACACCATGGCATATTATGCTCAAATTGAGAGGCTGATCACACCGCTATCACAACTGCTTGATGCGCATTGAACAAGGAAAGAGGAGCGTTGTCCAAAGCACAGTAAGACAAATGATGGTCGGCGTGCCGGTGTTTCCTTGTGAACGCGAGAGGACGCGAAGAATGCGCGTGCAAAGCCACCATAACGGAGGCTCCTGTATGAGTTTCAACACAGGCATGACGACCCCGACACAGACCTTGATAACGATGAGTTAGACAGCTACTTCCACGCCGGCAAGTCGTGTGAAACATTCATGACCTGCCTGAAATGGGGTGGGAGACCAGAGCAAGGCATTTCCACGTGTTTCTTTTCCTGCCAAGAAGGTTTTTGTGTACTCTAGGTTGATTGAATAGAATTTGCTCTTGCACAAAAACTCGTAGTCTCTTTATTTCGTACATAAAAATTTGGTCTGAAGCTCAAATTTTTGTTTGGTTTCTTCTATTCCCTGGCAATTCTGGCACATTGGCAAGTAACAATATCGTCAAGTTTGCAGCCCCGGAAGAATAGCTGTTTATTTCTAGTAAACTGTCTGTGAACAAATTAAGCTAGGAAATACGTAGTTCATCTGACTTTGTTAATGCTGTCCAACTTCCGGGGAATAAAATAAAAATCAAGGTAGGAGTTTTCGCTGGTTGCTTTGGTCTATAAGCCGGTCAATCCATGTATACCGCATTTTGATATTTTATTTATTAGGCTAATATTATTCTTTGGTGTCGCAATTTGACTAGACTAGATAAAATTACGTGTTATCTCGTAGCTGCTTTAGGTACTTACATACAAGCGAAAGAAGTTCTAGCAACCACCTCCAACAGTTGCCTTATGTGTATAAAATTACATTGCCCAATACTTTCATATTCCACGTGGCGAAGTTTAAACAGCATGGCATCGAATCGGGACCTGTTCCAGAAGGTTGCGGGCAGGGCCGGGCCGAGTGGCATAAAGATTTTCGGGCTCGGGCCCGGGAGGGCCCGGTTTCAAACACCTGGGGCGGACTCCGGGCGGCTAAGTTCTCATGACGCCGGGCCCCGGCCGGGCCTGGGCTCCGAAAAACAGCCGTGCAGTGCTCTACTCGCGAATATAAAAGGCTCTGGAAGATCGTTAAGTTTATCAGACACTCTTCGGGGTAGTGCCGTTTCGTTCTAGGAAATACTATCGAGTGTATGAGCGTATACATGGTACTGGTTTAAACTCTCTGATGAAGAGCGCCGTGAACGTATAGGTATGTCATCTGAAAACTCAGAGTATCGCTAGATGCTCGTGACGCTAGACCGTTGCACGTATGCAACAAAATTGCCTAACAATCTACCATAAATGTTTTAGAAAGCGACTAAACAATTTTAGTCGGGGCTAGCGGCTAGGTTTAACCGGTCTTTAGCGGCTGACTAGCGGCTCAAGCGCCATGACCGACTCCCATCACCGCTGACCGCTATGTCTAGAATGAACCGTAGGAGCAAATATTGTGGGAATACGTCAATAAGGTGGAGGGGCTTAGAGCGATAAACTGGACAGCTGAAAGTGACCCCGATGGCCGCGCCATGTTGTACATTTTTGCCCACTAGACACGTGATTCTATAATTTGACGTCTAGATTTTAACGAAGTACCGCGCACAAATAACTGCTTATTGATCTTTAAGAACACTACCGACGATATAAGCTATGTTTCGTTTTTTTTTTTAAAGTCCAAAATGTGCATTTGCGACAAAAACTCAGTAGCTTCGCAATGCCTCCTCTAGATGCGTGAGCCGCGGTGCTGTATTCCGGGTTTTATCGGAGTTAGAAACTGATCTCCGGGGCTAACAGTTGCTGCGTTCGATTTCTCTACATCTCCTGCACCGGTGCAGAAAAGTGTAGGAGAGTGTACTTCCAGGTGTGTGTGTTGAGATACCACCGGCAGCCCTACAATTTTTTGCACAGGTGCAGGAGGGTGCAGGTAAGTCAAACGCAGCTTGTATTAAAATGATATTTTATCCTGTATTTTACAAGCGATCGGCTCTATTTCACGCAAAAGCCTCAGGATTTGGTACGGTACACGTGTCCAGTGGACAAAATTGTACAACACGGCGGCAGCCAGGGGGAGGTGACTTTTTCCGGGTGAACGGGAGACCAGTTTATCGCCCCAAGCACATTCCCACTCGTTGTAGTAACATAGTGCATGCTCAGAGGTCGGAGATAGATACTTTAATATCCCATTCACACGGTCAACCTAAAGGTATACCTTTAACATAGGTCCCTTGCTATCGTGCGAACCTCAGTCTTTGGTCGCGAGCACACGCCACCGCGGAAGATAGTTAATTAATGGCACGCAGAGAACAAGCGTCCCTTAGCTAAAGGTGCCTCTACGGTACTGTGAATGGGGTATTGGCAACCTCAGCAAGCTGGGCGCTGGACTACAGTGTATACTAGAATACTGGGGAGTGTTGGAACCGCAGCGGCCCGCGTGAGGCGTGTGGTGTAGATCGGGACAGGTGTCTACACGGGCGCATCGCTAGTTAGGGCCAATAAGGTGTTGGTTGTGCGCGCACGCGTCGTGCTGGCGCACGCGCCCCGGCACGTGCGGGCTGCAGCGATTGCCTGCAGCAACTTTCTGCTATGGTGACGATTGCAATGCCGCGATTGTTGTCGACACTCGTTGCCTTACGAGCTCCCATTGTCGAGCCGCACCGGTTCAAACACTACTCATTTCTCGTATATTGTAGCTGGACGACGAGAGAGCCCGCATGTGCGGGTACTTATATATTTGTGAATGCCGGTGGCATTGTGGCTTCGGTGTTTTCTTTCTTGCGTTTTTTTTTTTTAATTTTCTCTAAAGTAACTTGTTTCGGAAAATATATTTCGTCATTAAAACGATTCGTGATTTTTGCTAATATATATTTAAATATTTGTTTTTACTCGGAGAGTCCCCATTCACGGGAGTGACGTCTAAGTACGGGCATGCGTGACCTAGACTTTTTATGTCCCTTCCGCTCGTTACGCCTGGCAAGGTAAGGTCACCCGCTAACTTCAAGCTCGTGAGTACCGCAGGTACTAGTCGCCCTCGCTGATCCTTGCTTTTGCTCGCGACTGCTTAGACACAGTAGCAATGCTTTAAAACATGTCGCAAGTTTGTCACAACTAGTCAGTACGGCTGTGTGTGCATAGCTTCGACGACATGGTTTTTCTTTGAAGATTGTCGTGCGTGCAATAAAGACCCTCGCAACAAGAAATGCCCAGGAACAATGATTTCATCGTCTCGAAGTTTGTTAAATTGTTCGTCTTTACGGAGTTTGAATCGTTCAGGTGGTGCACGGCTTTCCTGCAAACTCTGCAGCATGCAGAATACACGCAATCGCACTCCCACGGGCATTGTCGCGATAAACGTAGCGGATAAAACTCTCCAATTAATTTTCGCGGAGAAATATTGCCGCGAAACGAAACGGTGCGACTTGACGCCGCGTTACACCGTGACTGTCACACGAGACTTTCACGAGACGACGTCACGTAACGTGGTCACGCGATGTCGCGCCGCGTGGCAGTATGGCTCGACATGACGTGATTATACGACGTCACGTCCCATGACATCATGACGTCTACTGTGACATATCAGACATAACCTCGTGACGTCTGGTGCCACGACGACCCTACGTGAAACACACCCGGAGGCGCGGCGAACAACGGTTGAGGGTTCCCCTTGAACACTACCAGACTACACTTCGTTCCCCCGTAAGCCAGAGTGCAAAATATCAAAACAATCGAGCAGACTAGAAAGTTCAAGGTCACGGCACAAGCCCCGCCCTTGTTTGGTTTAGCTGGTGGTAGCCTACGTGGCAGAATGGAGAAAAGAATCAAGGTGATTTAAACCGTGACTAATACAAGACCGACTTTACCGCGGCGATTTAAATCAAAACTCTTCCACAAAATGACAACCACCAACATAGTTTTTACCTGCCGTTTGTCTATCTTTTGTGGCTTTCTATGTGAATTGGCCTCATATCTAAATAATAAATCACCGAAAAGAACAGCACATATTTATATCAGGATGAACACGCGCACAAAGCAGTGGTCTTTCGAGCAAATCGTAACTTTGGTCTTTCTTTCGAATATCCACTCGTTCATCTGTTCACGTGGCATCTTATTGCCTGTAAACAATGATGCGACAAAAAAAAAAGAAAAAAAAAGAAACGAGAATTTGAAAAGAAATGCCCAATTGCATGAAATCTTAACGCGAAAGAAAAAGCAAATATAATTTGTTCCCTTACTTAAACAAATCAAGCTATTTTTGTACTACTATGCGGGGTTTTCTTAATAAAAGTGGTTAGTAAAGCCGTACTCTAAATTTGCAGTAATTCTTTTTTTCCGAATTGTTTTCAGTAATTGGGAGGATTGATCACATAGTTTGCCATATTGGAAAATACATCTAGTGACTAAGAATCACTGCGAATCTGACTTAAATTAATAAGAATCTTACTTATATCTACTCAATCTGATTTACCTATTTAAAAAAATTGTTTTGTTAACTTTTTACACACCGAAATACGACGAGTGCCTGACTACGTTTTTTCTTCTTTCGCTGCTTGATTGGTTTTGTCAGCTCGTAAGATGCGGTGTCACTTCAGGTGAAACGAAGTAGGCTTATCAACGCTTCTTCAACTCGGACCGTTATTTGGGCTGTTAATGTGATTGAAGTACGCAGCGCTGGACCGATCCCGAGAGCATGATTGATTGGAAGCGTGAAGTCAGTACCTTTCTGCAGGGGTTGCCAAGCGCTGGAAATAGCCGCGGGAGCGAACGCACGGTCACTACGACATTGCTGTTCCTCCAGCAACCAGGGTAGGTATAAAAAGGTCGGAGAGGGGAGACTGCCACGGAACAACGGTGGCTGAAGAACCGCCTTTGACGAGCGTAGATAACATTCGCTCGGCAGTGCAGTTGTCCTCAATCGACCGCACGCGTCTCTGTCTATCTTTTCCTAAGAAAAACAAGCCTTGGACGCGGCCGCTCTATATTCCGGTTCAATTATCATCTGCAATGCGTGTCGCACACGACACACACATGTTTGACACTGGTTGTTGCGAAGGCGCCAACTGCACTATAACGATAATAATCCCCGGGGAAGGGGAACAAGGGGTACAAAGCACAAACACAGTCCTCCAAACACAGCTAGGTGACTGGTGCTCAACCGAAAAGATCCGCCTGGTCCTGGTATCGAAGCAGATACCTCTCCATTTCCAGTAGAGTCCTCTACCAACTGAGCTAACCAGGAGTTGGACGTCAGTAGAGCAAACGGGTTTTAACAGCTGCCACCAGTCTAACACCAACGCGGGTGAACGGCCGGCATTTCAAGGTTATGATGATAATGGAATTAATACAAAGGTGCAAGCGAGCTGGACAAGAATAACGATAATAATCCCTGGAGAAGGGGAAGAAGAGGGACACAAACCACATTCACGAACACAACGAAGCTTATATGAGGCTTTGCCCGAGCAGACAAAAAAGTTGCACGAGTTCCCTCACAAGCGGGACGCGCAAGGCAGTTGAAAACTTTGTGTATGTCGTCACACCCGGTTGTTGGTTTGTCGGTTTTTCTCGAGTCTACTTATACGGTGGAGTCAAACGTTCGTAATATTCAAATTCACGAGACAAAATTATGATAGAATTCACCTCTGACTCGATTTTTTCAAGAACCTCTTCAGCTTCCCTTTACAGGGGCATTTGAACGAGGGACGTTTTTCGGAAAGGGATGTGCGTGACGTGAGTGATGACGGAAATCTCCTCGAATCAAGCATTCACACGAAGGGAAGATAGTCGAGATGGACGTAATAGAGTTACAAAATGAGCTTCGCTAGAATATCGGTACTCTGTTCCCTGACATTGTCGTGGGCGCCGCCTTTTGGTTTGTTTGCAATGCAGAGTAGACGCATCTGCCGATCATCATGATTCAAAAGTGCGACTTCGTCAGCGTTAGATTCGGCGTTAGGAAGCTCACGTAATATTGCTTTGCTCTGTCGCGAGCTGTTTGAACATTTCTGGAGGGCGAAAAACTGTTTCCTGAAGTTTCAGATAAAGCTTCAGATAACTGGCAACCACGATTTGAACCCACAATATGGGCAAGTGTCGTTACTCCGAAGCGTAGCTTATTTAGTGGTACTAGGACGTAAGTGTTATCAGACGGGTGTAGCAATCGCACTCTCGACAACAGGGCTCGGTGCACCCTGACGAAAGTAGAAGAATGTAGGCGTACATAAAACGGCGACACCATAACTGCGATACGGAATCAGGGCAGCAGAGCTGTTTGGTGCAGAAAACAACAAACTGCTTCCTGCTAAAAAGTAGAAAGCCGTTTACAACTGCCTGTAACGCCGAATTAGAGTGCAGCTCTTGAGGAGGAGGATGGAAGGTACGGAGGGGGAAGCAAGTGACCTCGGGGGGGAGGGGGTAACGTGACGTCACTGATGACGTCATCAATGATGATGACGATGACGATGCGGATGCCGATGACGTCATCAGTGACGTCACTGATGACGTCATCAGGGATGATGACGATGACGATGCGGATGCCGATGACATCATCAGTGACGTCACTGATGACATCATCGGCATCCGCATCGTCATCGTCATCGTGACCTCGGGGGTCACGTGACCAGGGGGCCACGTGACCTGGGGTCACGTCACTGATGACGTCATCGGCATCCGCATCGTCATCGCCATCATCACGTGACCTCGGGGATCACGTGATCACGTGAGCAGGGATAAACACTATTGATTTTACTGCAAAACTTGCAAACTAAAGATTCTAGGGAACCACACACACCCCCCAGGTCACGCTGACCTGCAATCACAGTTACCTGAGAGGGTCACGTGACGCTGGGGTTTACGCAAACTCGGGCGTTACGTCGACAGCGACGCCGACGGCGACGCCAACGGCGACGCCGAATGACACAGAGCGGCGCTGTTGCCGCATTTAGCCGGTCTCGTGGACGCTAGCGGCCCAGGTTACAAAGAGAGAGATACTTGTTGCATCTGAGCGTTCTATGTAACGGATGCAACACAAAGAACGTGCCATTCAAAGCCAGTTGTATGGAGATCGGCTTGAGGACGGTATTCGTGCACATCGAAGACCCCTTGGGGTACTTCGGACGACATGTGCAACAACGCTATGGTGGGCTAGAAGGGGAAGCGTGTCGAACTCTCTTCGTCCAGCGGGAGAAAACGGCAAGGCTGTTTAGCACGCAGCGTTAGCATCGACATGCCTACAGCAGCGCCACAACGGCACTCCGCCGCACTGTGAACACTAAAGAAGAAGAAAATGTCTTCACCGCTGGTCACAACCGTTCGTGGAGGACGGAAAAGCGTTTCCTGAGATTTCAAATAATGCTTCACATAAGTGGCAGCCATGATCTTAACCCACAATATGGGTAAGTGTCGTTACTCTGAAGCGTAGCTTATTCAGTGGCACTAGTCCAAGCTAAGGTCAGACGAAGTAGCCCACCATAACAGCGCAAACCACAACAAGTTAGGTGGTCCTCAAGTTAGGTGATCCACTGCCGGTATTTCCCTTAGAAAAATATGTAAAGTTGCCAGACACGGGAACAAAATATTGCTAGTTGCGACGAGATCCCACGCCAAGGCGGGGAGTGTTTGTGCAGCCAGAGAAGAAGCTCCCCATCCCCCTAGGGATGTCTACATCAGCGCAGCTCCGCGCAAAAACGGGGCATTGTTACCACGTGATGCGCTTCCCAGGATGCAAAGGAAGGAATTTTTCCTGGGCGTGAACAAAAATCTAGTGAAGTATTTGGTGTGAATACCCGTTGAGCAAGGGCTACAAACTCGGTATGGCGGCCGGTACTAGTGAAAGATGTGGAAGAAACAGTGAAGACATGTCGCCCCTGACTTGGGAAATTAACTAAGATAAAAATGTTTCTGCTTCTTCTGAAGTTTTCTGCAAGACCATGGCAGAGGGTTGCAATGATTATATTTTACTATGAAGGCCGCTGGTGGTTTATTATGGAGGAATGGCGGATTCCTTTTCTCGCTACCTAAAAATCGCACCACTAGAAAGCTTGACTGCTAAAGCAGTTATCATCCATTGCCATTAATGTTTTCCTTGTAATGGTATATCAGAGGCCGTTATTTCTGACAACGGTCCTCAGCTTTCTTGCGTATCGACATCTCATTTCTCTACATTCGCGAGCCAATATGGATTCGGACACGTAATATCTAGCCCCTGTAATCTCTAAAGTAATGGATTAGTGGAGGCTGCGGTAAAGATAAACAAAACACGAATCTCCAAAAGTGGAGACCTTTACAAGACAGTTTTCTCTTATCGAGCAACACCTTTACGCAACCGGTAATTACCTGCGCAGCATACGAAACATGTAGGGTTGCATTAACTCCATGATTAAGAACAATTAAAGAAATACGAGCAAGAGTCTCGACAGTAACAACTGGACGTATATAATCACCGCCACGGAATTCGCGACTTGGCAGACATCGTAGGTGGTACCGATGTATCGGCATTCGGCCTCAAAAGGAGAGGTGCGGTGAAACATCGAGCCCAGAAACTGAGGTCCTTTAACTTGTAGACACCAATGAAGGAACTGTTCGGAGGAACAGAACCCACTTAGTTCCCTTCATACATACATAAAAACCCGGCGACTGACTCCCCATCAGAACAGTACCTAGACGTTTCCCATGCCCACAGTGAAAGTGGCCGCAGCTTGAAACCACCTCAGCGGTAGAGTCCCTCAAAAATGAAGATGGTGTGTGGAGTCTCCTGCCGCCTACCTGCTGGGAAAGCCACCAATAAAAGAGGAGAATACGGACCTGTTCTACTTGCCACTCAGGCCTACAGTAGCGTCTTTTTCCTCCTCCGCCGACCAGAACAGCGGCCGTCGGTCACCAGCTCCAATGGTGATGAAGCTTCAGGGGCAAAAGGGAGGTCGCCTTTCTGTCACGTCTGCTCGTTAGTGCTTGCCGTAGGCAGTGGCGACTTCCGTAAAGTAGATCGTTCGGTTATACGACGTCTTAAAATGTACCCACTAAAGCCGGAAAGGACGAAAGGAATATCTTAAACGATCTTTCTCGATAAGGAAAAGGGTCACTTGAGGTGGCACTCCAGTTAACAAACGAATATATCTGCACGCTGCTCCTTCACTGCGGTCTTATCAGCATCCACAGGCAGGTTCATATGCCTCCTACCTGCACCTGGATGAATGCTATCTCGAGTGGGGGAATGCGACCACAAGTATGTAACGAGGAAGCTGTCGCGTGACGAATGGGTGCACGGACAACAGCTGTTTACTTAGACCGGGTGCACGCAAAGGGGTTGCCACACAACAGGACAGCCCACAGGAGACGACTCGGTCGGCGTCTGGCGGCCAGGAAGGGCAACCTTGAGCCGTGTGCTCGCAGAAAGAATGGAGCTTTTGCGGAGCTCAGAAACGAATTCCGAAGAGACAGTAGGCTAGAAAATAACTTATTCCTCATGAACCAATGAATAGAAATAGCAATAACCAGTCAGTGACCTTTATGGATAGCTTTTGTGGGCATTAAAGGAGCGTATGATAATGTTAATCAGGAGAAACTCTGAGCCGGGAAGGGGGAGTATGATTTTGGCGCAAACTTGATTAGCTTTCTTCAACAGGTTTACGCAGACATTAAGGTAGCTATAACATGGGAGGCAGAAACTACTGAACAAGCAGCTATAAATTTTTATGATTTATCTAAGCGAGACGAAAAAAATATTAAAAATGAGTGAATCAGGCTTCGATGTGACTTGGAAGGGGAGACATGTAAAACAAGCAATACCATGGCTGATGTATGCGGATGACATCGTTCTTATGGCAGATAGCCGGAATATATTCCAGGAATTAACTGGGATATGTGGAGGGGAAGGCAGAACTTTGGGCCTTAGCTTTAGCAGCAACAAGTCTAGGGCAATGGTATTTAAGGATGAGAAGAGGGGTCCCCTGGGCATACAGAAGAATGTAATTGATCGTTTAGAAAAATACAAATATCTGGGGCTTGGCTCAATGAGGGAAGGAAATACCTAGAGAAACATGAGGGAGATAAACTTGGGAAATGAAAAATAAGCTATTATGAAACTTAAGATGGTGTTGAACTGTAATATATATGAAGTAGTTACTACGAATGGGCAGTTGATGAATTAGCCTATCGATTAATCAATTAATACTTTAATCGTGAATAATGCTTAACCGGTAAATCGGTAGAATTTTGACGAACCAAAGTGAAGAGTAAAAATTAAACGCTTTCACCACGCAAACGTGGACGAGAACACCTGTATCTAGGACAACCTTGGGTAAGCTTCTAACCTAATTGAAACTGTAGGGGCGATATTTGTAACTAAAGACAAGTGCAAAAGGTCACACGTGTCTCCCGGCCACTTCAGTGCCGTAGGAATGTCCGTTTAGTAGAGACTATTGGGAACAGTCAAAGGAGGTCGCACTTGGCGAAGAATATCAACGAACCTGTTTGACTCATGAGGTGAAGCAATAATCTGTTAGTGCGAGTGTGTTTGAACCTTTCCCAACTTCACGTCGAGGTTAGTTAATAATCAAAATTCTACTTTGCGCTGTTTATCAAATAAATGCAAAAAAAAGTAATTTCGATTTAAAAAAACAACAATATTATACGTGGAAATGCGTGAGTCCGATTAATCGATTAATTAATCGATGAAAGGGTGGCGATTAATCGGGTTAATAATATTAATGGACGCCCAGCCCTTGTTAAGGGTATATGGAAAGATGTGATGGTACCAGGACTGACTTTTGGACATGCGGTACTGTGCATGCGGTCAGAGGTTCAATCAGGATTAGAAATTCGCCAAAGGAGCGTGGACAGATTGGCACCGGGAGCGCATGGGTACACACCAAATGAGGGAGTGCAGGGGGACATGGACTGGCCGTCCTTTAAGAGCAGAGAGGCAATCAGCAAATTGAGATTTGAAGAAATTTGTTAACCGAAATGGTTGCCCGGTGGGCACGGAAAGTATTCAAGTAATTTATACATGAAGACTTCAGCACAAAATGGACAAACCGAACCCGAAAGCTTATAAATAAATACCTGCACATTACAGTGATGGGGCTGAGCATAACAGTTCAATGAAAAAGAGAGTGAACAAAGCAGAAAAAAAGGCGGGAGAAAAAAAATGCAAGAAAAATCTACCTTAACAATTTATACGTCACAAAAACAGGACATAAAATAGGATAATTTACATGGAAGTTTGCTGTTTGAGGCGAGAATGGGGGTGTTAAGGACAAAGATGTTTCAGGGATACATTTCAAGAAATACACACTTTATTTGCCGTCTGTCACAGTGAAAGTGAGACACTAAAAGTTTTGGTTTCGAAGTGCACGGGGCTTCGCCCTGCCCTTTCGGAAGGGGTAACAGATCTGGCGAGGGCGCTGAGTTTGGCTGGTGAGGTTGGAGATGAAAATAATTATATAATCACCGAGAAGATATTAGAAAATTGGTGGAAATTATTCAGTGATAATTGAATGAAGTAAAACTAACTATCACAGCTGGGCGCAGTTGGGACACAGGAAAATTGGGACTCCCTCCTGCGTGCCTCCGGCCCAAACATCTCAACCCTGTCTACCTGTGGGCCCAGTTTTGGGGTAGCGCCGAACGTGTTTGACCAGAGGAAAACTGTTGTTGTTGTTATTGGATACGTTTTATTCTTATTTAGAAAATATGAATAATTTAGAGAATACGTTTTATTCATATTTAGAGAATAGAGAATGAAAAAAGAGAATTCAGAGGAAAACTGGTGACTCCCTCATCGAGGGGAGGAGACGGGGGGGGGGGTGGTGACGTTTTCAGGTTTTTTGCCCGATCCCCAAAGGTCATCCTGGCGATAGCCCACACTCCTTTTTGATAGGAAAATGGAGAGGGGCAGTAACTTGTCTTAGAAGGGCTTAGAGATGAATCATACATTTTGTTTCTAGGCTAGGTGCCGCAAGCATTCGACTGCTTTAAAGGGTGCAGCCATTGGCATCCATCCATCCAGCGGGGAATTCTTACGTCACGGGAGAGGCATTTCCCAAATATACTTTGTAACAAAAACACAGGTGTATGTCATTTTTTATATAAAAAATCACCCTTGCGAGGCTTGGTGCACCATGGGGGAGGGGGATATTCAGTCTAGTGATACTTGCTCGAAGTAGGGGATCCTTTTTGTTTTTTTAAACGGCGTCCCCTTTGCGATAAGCGGCAGTTTTCTCAAACGGAAGCTCCGCTTTCTCTAAACCTAGCTTGGATAAAACAATCCCGTTCTCTACAACGTGTTTGGATGAAATAGTGTTCGACCAAGCGTAGTAAACTAACACCTCCTAGACAGCTTTAAAGCCTGCGCGTTACGTCAAATGACGTCACGTCCGGGGTCCCGCACGGACGCTGATTAGATGCGAGTGCCGCGTTAGCGTTCGCGTGGGACTATGATAGGAAACGATCCCCACGCGAACGCTGACGCGGCACTCGCATCCAATCAGCGCCCATGCCGGACCCCGGACGTGACGTCATGTGACGTAACGCGCAGACCTTGCTGTCTACGAGGTGTTGAGTAAACCCGAATTTTATACTGCGTTGTATCCGTGGCGGCTCGATGTGTCATCCCCTCGGTACGTACGGCGGCGGCTGTTTGCCGGGCGCGTGGACGCGATGACTTTCAGCGGCTCAGGCTGGTGTTTTGAGTCAGTATACAGCAGTTATTGACCTTCGTCTTTGTAAAATATGCTTACAAAAATATTTGCATATGTGGAAACACCTTGCCCCGCAGCGATAACTAAGCCTCTCAAAATTTCCGGCGCACAGCGCACGGAATTTTGCGTGTGTAACGTGGTTGCTTGATGTGTGTGGGTTTGTTCGCTTGGAAAGTAAACTGTATAAATATATATATATATATATATATATATATATATATGGGTGGTTCATCTCAAATCGTGCAGGCAAAAAGGGTCGAATTTTTAATTTCGCTGAAAAAAATATATGTTATGGCGTCGTCTCTAAAAACGCAGTAGCCACAAACGGCAAGTCCGTCGGATTTTTTGTTCTCGACTTACGAATTTTAAAAGAGGCCGCGGCGGAAAGCAGTGTTTTTCACATCCGTCGTGGGTCGGATGTTTCGCTCGATCTCCCGTCGTGGATTTTCAGTCCACATTATATTAACTTTTTCAAGCACTCTGTGGGCACAGGTAAAAGGCTCTAATACCATGAAATAATTTTAGGCGTTTTGCTTTTTTTCTGTAAAAATGTCAAAAACGCCCCCTCGGTCAATTGTTGACGAACTTTGACAATTAAATACTGGCGATCTACTTGGGTTACATCAATATTTTTTATGTCTATGGAGAGCCCAAAACACGCTCTTTATAGATATTATAAAATGATTTACCTGTATTAAATAGCCTTTGCGGGACGTTTACGTTAATGTTATGCGAAAACCAAAAAGTACCAATTTTAAGATCGATTTTCTCAAAAAACCCATTTTTTATTTTTTTAATTTTTTGTTAAAATGTAGATATGATAGTTGTCTACTCGAAAAGCAAGTCGAGAAAGTGTATATTTTGTTTGTATGTTTTATATTTAAGCATCAATATCGTACAAAAACGTGTTTTTACGGCTTGAAACGGACTTGCGAATTGCGCGTCTTCACAAACTTGGAAATATTTTTGACTTTTTTCAACGCACCCACATAAAAATGAAATACAGTAGTTCCACCCTGTTATATTTATTGATCATTTAAATTTTATTATAGGCGGCAAGCTACATTGGAGCAGTTCAAAAGAGAAAGCAACACTTCTTAACAGACCAGCAGGCGTCGTAAATTTTAATGTATAGAAATCGGCAGACGTCCTATTGATTCGGGGCCTTCATTGGCCTATATGAACGTCCCGCCCTTTCGGAACCAGCAGATGACCACGACCTTTCGCGCTCGTTGTGTTAGATAGGACGGCCCGTGACAGTAAAGCGAGCAGCGCACCCTGTGTCACGAGGAGTGAAATGGTACGAATGTGTCGTTGACGCGGCGAACAGTGACGGCCACCCAGGAGTAGTCAGTCAGTCAGAGTATTGCAGAAGGGAAAGCAAAGTAACTGTTGCCCGGGAGGATGAGAACACCATGGCCTTACAATATCGACGGTCAACAACAGTTCTGCCTGCCAAAACAACGCCGCGTGCGAGCTAAAACCGGCGGCGCGGGACGAAAATCGCGCACGCACACGAAGATGGGCCGGTTTCGTTAGGGATGTGGGAAAATTTTGAAACCAGCCATCCGTGCACGCGTGAAACGATACCGCGTATTTGCCCAAGCTTCGAACGCCCTATCCTAGAAATGGCCGTGCTCTGCAAAGTGGTTGTCCTGTGCTTGTCCTCCGTGTTTTATTCTTTCAATTTTATGTACTCTATCTCCCTCCGCGGAAATCCGATAGCACCGAAGGGTTATCTCTTTTGGAAACAGCAAAGCCCGGAGACTAGCATCAAAAACGAGCGTGTTGGTAAATATACTTGTGTCTATTCTGCCCGGAGACTAGTTGGGTCGAAGTCAGCCTCCTTGGCAACTATAACCGTTTGTGAAGAGTGGTCTTCTCCCGAGATGAAAAGTTAGCGCCGGCTGACGTGTTTTTTTTTTTGTTTTAAAAGGGAAGGGTTAAAGAAAAAGTTTGAGTAACTGCATGCAGTAACTACCTCGAAAGCTCCTCTCCCGATATGAAGCTCGAGGCATGTTACGTCTCGGTTACCTTCTCGCGCACCGCTGCTCGAAACTATTCTTCACTTTGTTCCGCACAGCCACGACGGATGTGCGGAACAGAGTGAAGAATAGATTCGAGCATCATCTGGACGCCATCATCCTGCCAGGCTTCAGTGTCATGGGACTGGACTCGGCGTCGGTCAGTTAAGACTTTTTTAAATTTTATTTCGTGTGTGTTTCTTCGCCCCGCTGAACTTTGTTTCTCGGGTGCGGTTCTGCTGAACTTTTTTTTATGTTTCGTTACTAACTGTTTGTTAGCATTGTTTACTTGTTGGGTTTATTTCTTCATGGCGTAGCGGCCTGACGGTGCTGTAGAGAGCGTGTTCGCACGCATTTGGTTGTGTCCCGTTTAGGGAATGCCCGGAGGAGTTGGTTTTTGTTCTTGCCGTGTGCGGCTGAGTTTTTCTGTCTTAATTAACTTTTTTTTCCTTTACGTGTCGTTGACTTCTTTGTCTGACCAGGCGTGGACCTATCGCCTTGCCACGGCTCGAACCTAAATCTTTTATTTTTTTACCGCAATTTTCGTTAAGATCGGAGTTGGGTAATTTTATTCTTATTTATTTATTTTTATTCCCTACCCTTCTCCGTGACAATCTCTCCGTGTGTTTCGGATCGTTTCTGTGTCATCACTTTTGTGTATTACGGAAGTGAAAGGATATTCCCTGGTGATCTGTGCGATGTGCGGTGAACAAACCCTAGCGTTTGGTTTCGGAAAGAATTGTATATAATAGATCAATGACGTGGTGACTTTTCATGTCTTAGTAATATGACAGCTAATAGCTAGTCATGCTAGTTTACAGTGAAAGTTTTATCAATCGAAAAAATACAACGTCTGTGCCTCTTCGATATTGAAGGTCTACTAGGCCTGCTGATTTGATTAGATATGTTTCTCGTGGTTTCCCGCTCTTTTCAAAACATAAATAACTATTCAATACCACAAAATGCGTTTATAATTGATTACAAAACGCAGACAAAAATTCAAGAAAACTTTTTTACAATTCATAGAAGCGCACGTTTTTTTTTTTGTCTGACTTAGGTCTTGCAAAACGAAGACGTCTTTTTCCGATATTGAGGCTTAAATATAGAACATACAAACAAAATATACACTTTCTCGACTTGCTTTTCGAGTAGACAACTATCATATCTACATTTTAACAAAAAATAAAAAAGTAAAAAATGGGTTTTTTGAGAAAATCGATCTTAAAATTGGTACTTTTTGGTTTTCGCATAACATTAACGTAAACGTCCCGCAAAGGCTATTTAATACAGGTAAATCATTTTATAATATCTATAAAGAGCGTGTTTTGGGCTCTCCATAGACATAAAAAATATTGATGTAACCCAAGTAGATCGCCAGTATTTAATTGTCAAAGTTCGTCAACAATTGACCGAGGGGGCGTTTTTGACATTTTTACAGAAAAAAAGCAAAACGCCTAAAATTATTTCATGGTATTAGAGCCTTTTACCTGTGCCCACAGAGTGCTTGAAAAAGTTAATATAATGTGGACTGAAAATCCACGACGGGAGATCGAGCGAAACATCCGACCCACGACGGATGTGAAAAACACTGCTTTCCGCCGCGGCCTCTTTTAAAATTCGTAAGTCGAGAACAAAAAATCCGACGGACTTGCCGTTTGTGGCTACTGCGTTTTTAGAGACGACGCCATAACATATATTTTTTTCAGCGAAATTAAAAATTCGACCCTTTTTGCCTGCACGATTTGAGATGAAACCACCTATATATATATATATATATATATATATATATATATATATATATATATATATATATATATATATATATATATATATATATATATATAGGGCGGTTTCATTTGGATTCAGGCAACGAGTGGCAGTCGTATTTTTTATTTTGCTTCAAATTTTTATATTTTGTGGAGCATGTTCCAAGAAGAACAATCCTTTTTATTTTCATGTCCTGACATGATTAGTTCCTGAGAAAAAAAATCTCAAAGACGCGGAAAGAACTACGAGGTTTTGACGATTGTCGTGTGTGGCGTTTTTGAATCACTCTCGATCTCAAAGTATTCAAAAGAGAACGTCTATATTTTTTTAGTGTGATATATAGGCATGTAGGTAAGCCGACATTATAACTGCTATTTATTATTCGTCGCTCCAATTTTTGTAAAAATCCCCAAACATGCCTCCGCGAACAACTGTGACCTAAAATGGGGATTTTATTTTGAGTCGACTATGTTTAGTATCGCTTTTAAAATATTACCACGTGTAAAACCCTTCATTGCCTTCCAAATTAAGCAAAGTTTGTGTTTTTATCATGTACGAGTACTGAGAAATAAATTATGAAACAGAGAGGGTTTTCACTTTTTGTTCAAATTCAGCACGCTGTCTAAAAAAAACCCATTTTTAATTTTTTTCGTTTTCTCGCGTTGCGTTCTCTTCACACCCTTCTTTTAGCCAGAATACATTCCGTTAATAGTATTTGCCTTGGTTTTGAGTTTCAAGCCTCTAAAAGTGCTAAAAAAGAGCAAATGCCGATGGTGGGATTTGACGATTTTCGTGTGTGGCGTTTTTGAACCACTCTCAATGTCAAAGTATTCAAAAGAGAGTTTCGATATTTTTTATTGTGATATATATGCAAGTCAGTAAAACGACATTTCATCTACTATTTATTATTCGTCGATCCAATCTTTGTAAAAATCCCCAAACATGCCTCCGCGAACAACTGTGACCTAAACTGCGGATTTTTTTGTTAGTCGACTATGTTTAGTTTTGTTTTTAAAATAATACCACGTGTAGAACCTTTCATTGCCTTTCATATTATGTAAAGTTTGTGTCTTAATCACGTACGAGTACTGAGAAATAAATTATGAAACAGAGGAGGTTTTCACTTTTCGTTCAATTTCAGCACACTGTATAAAAAAACATTTTTAATATTTTTCTTTTGTTTTTTGCTTTGTGTTTTTTTACACCCTTATTTTACCCAGAATACATTCCGTTAGAGGTATATGCACTGGTTTTGAGTTTTAAGCCTTTAAATATGCTGAAAAATAATTTGGTTCTGTTATCAACATGAATTTAGCATTAAAAATATAAAATTTCGCATTTAAAAATCTAGGTTTCCAATAGAGAGCGTATTTTACTCTAATGTTTTACAAATATTATACTTTGATATTTCTAACGTAGTATAGATTATGTAGCGCATAGGGTTTAGGCTTGAGGCCCCTCCAATCATAGGCACCGGCAGAAATTGTCTGAAAACCCGCTCCCGGCAGTTGCGATTTCATAGTGTTTAGACGTTTGGAATTGCAAACTTGATATTATACGCCTAACGACATTCATGTTTTTTATATGAGTATTTATTCAACGTCCCTTAGATTATTATAATAAAGAATAAAATATACAGCTATAACCCATAAACCCACCATCAGCATTTGCTCTTTTTTAGCACATTTAGAGGCTTAAAACTCAAAACTAGTGCATATAACTCTAACAGAATGTATTCTGGCTAAAAAGAAAAGTGTAAAAAACGCAACGCAAAAAAAAATAAAAAAAGATTTTTTTTACTTTTTTTTTACAGCGTGCTGAAATTGAACGAAAAGTGAAAACCTCCTCTGTTTCATAATTTATTTCTCAGTACTCGTACGTGATTAAGACACAAACTTTACATAATATGAAAGGCAATGAAAGGTTCTACACGTGGTATTATTTTAAAAACAAAACTAAACATAGTCGACTAACAAAAAAATCCGCAGTTTAGGTCACAGTTGTTCGCGGAGGCATGTTTGGGGATTTTTACAAAAATTGGATCGACGAATAATAAATAGTAGATGGAATGTCGTTTTACTGACTTGCATATATATCACAATAAAAAAATATCGAAACTTTCTTTTGAATACTTTGACATTGAGAGTGGTTCAAAAACGCCACACACGAAAATCGTCAAATCCCACCATCGGCATTTGCTCTTTTTTAGCATTTTTAGAGGCTTGAAACTCAAAACCAAGGCAAATACTATTAACGAAATGTATTCTGGCTAAAAGAAGGGTGTGAAGAGAACGCAACGCGAGAAAAATAAAAAAAATTAAAAATGGGTTTTTTTTTAGACAGCGTGCTGAAGTTGAACAAAAAGTGAAAACCCTCTCTGTTTCATAATTTATTTCTCAGTACTCGTACATGATAAAAACACAAACTTTGCTTAATTTGGAAGGCAATGAATGGTTTTACACGTGGTAATATTTTAAAAGCGATACTAAACATAGTCGACTCAAAATAAAATCCCCATTTTAGGTCACAGTTGTTCGCGGAGGCATGTTTGGGGATTTTTACAAAAATTGGAGCGACGAATAATAAATAGCAGTTATAATGTCGGCTTACCTACATGCCTATATATCACACTAAAAAATATAGACGTTCTCTTTTGAATACTTTGAGATCGAGAGTGATTCAAAAACGCCACACACGACAATCGTCAAAACCTCGTAGTTCTTTCCCGCTTCTTTGAGATTTTTTTCTCAGGAACTAATCATGTCAGGACATGAAAATAAAAAGGATTGTTCTTCTAGGAACATGCTCCACAAAATATAAAAATTTGAAGCAAAATAAAAAATACGACTGCCACTCGTTTTTGTTAAGCAATAGTGTTTATTGGTTGTATGTTCAGCACGTTCGGTCAGGGTTCAGAAAGTGGTAGGGGTCTTTGTGCCCGTAGAAGATTGCAATGCCGGCAGATAAGGCATGAGTGTTTGCGTGTACTTGGACAATGACGGATCCGGGAAATAGGTCATGTCTTTTGTAGAGCTTTGGACCTGAAGTTTTTGATTTTTTTAAAGCGGGGATTGGTTGGCGACGTTTGGGGTTTTGGTATATGTGGAAGTGTTACTAAATAAACTTTCAACTGAGTTTGAGACGACGCCTTCTGTATTTTTGTTCCTGTCCCTTCCACTGTGATTCTTCAAGTTCTCCACCCAGTCTCAGGTGGTTCAAGGAAATGGTAAATCTACCCCAGCTCGCCTGCGCCATCACAGTCTTATCGTTAACGGAATGGTAGCTTGCATTCGCGACTGAACCGTTTGGCGAATCGGTTTGGAACGGTTCTTTTGTTTTTCTCCGGTTCAGGTTCAACTCCAAAATGGCGCCGAACATTTTGGTTCGGCTTCTGTTCCGGTTCCGGCAAAATAAGCGGTTCAGTTACTCTTACGGTTCGACTCGTTAGTTCTAACGTCCCAACGCTCTGGTTTCCTACTCTCCCTCAGGTTCTCGTTGCATTTTTTCCCTATTAAAATAAAAAAGGACAAACAAAAAAACGCCGCTCCGTCGTTGATGTTTTTCTTCTTTGTCTCCTTCATTGGCAGATGGGGAAGACGCTGACTGGATGCAAAACGAGCGCCACGTGCGCTGCTTGGTGGTTTTCTCTTAGCTTGGAGTGCATTGAAAGCTACGGGCACAAGGTCACAACTTTGTGAAAATCAATTGCTGGGCTAGTTGGTTAAACATCATATATACGATAGCAAAAACACTGCTCTGTATTGTAGTAGTCTGGATCGCGGATCAAGGCTTGTCCTGCTGGGGTCGAGTTGCACCACCGGCAGCCATCACTTGACGCCAGCTAATGCATTCGACTCTACGGAAAAGCGACAAAAAGTGTCGTTTTCCCCGTTTCTAAGTTGTTGTCGGCACTGAAGTTTTTGGCTGCTTTTTGGGAAGACTGTCAAACTGATTGTTCCCCACATTAAAACTGACAGCACTCACAAGTCTTATAAATAAATGTTTTGTGGTCAAGAGTGACTCCGCTGGGCGAAAAATGTAGTGCAGCTCAATGAGATGAGAGTTACCTATAGTCCGTTGCAACCTAAGAACGAAGGGCGAGGGTAAGACGGGCCGGGGAGGAGGAAGCAGACGGAACGCTGGAGAGAGAAGGAGGTTTCCCCCTCTCTTCTCCAGCGTTCCGTCTGCTTCCTCCTTTCCGGCCCATCTTACCCTCGCCCTTCGTTCTTAGGTTGCAACGGTTTATAGAGTTACCGCGGAGTCGATGGCGGGTTCGAGGAGTTGGGTATAGAAAACGACAAGATTGAAGGCTTTGCTACGCGGAATTCGCTCACTCCCGTAAAGCTGCTGTCAGCATGTAACTTTTGCAACATTTATCAACTTCTGGGCTTCCCCGAGGACGGTATTATTGATGCCAAGTCATATGTTTACTCCGCTACGAGAGCGAGCTTGCCATCAAACCCGTGGGTGCTCTAAATGTCACGTTTGATTTTTTTTAATCGGCGTTCGAACGCTTAATTGACAGATGCCGAATCGACCTTCGAACACGCGATATAGTACTGGCTTTCTTAATCTCCCGGAATTTCGTGGAAACACGTTTCACAGACAACCTTTCGTAGATGCACATTTCATGGGCACATGTTTCGTCGACACTAACAAATCATCGACACTCGTTACGCAAACCGCACGCTGCGGGGATATTTTGTCGCGCGTGTATCACTGGCCGGCCGATCCGGTCATGCTGCTTCGCGCCGAGAGTCTACAACCGCTCATTACAAAAATCTTAACCCACCTGGCCCACCCGTACACGCCATTCGCGGCGACAGTCTGGGGTGATTTACTACAAAAAAGAAAGCTAATTATAGCTGTCTATAAAACAAGCTGTCGATGAAACATAGCGTGTCAATGAAACGATCTGTCGATGTAACGTCGTTCAGTGAACTGATCGCCATCGCCAATGAGAGGTGTCGGCTGTTGGCATTTCAAGGAAATTATATACTCCCAGCTGCCGGGAGAATATAAACGCTATAGCATAGAATTATCCCAGGTTCTTGGTTTCTTTGCAGTCTTCTCAGTTGCATAAAAGCTTGATAGTACCTCTTCATATCTCACACATCGCTTGCAGGTTTGTACTTGTCTACTTGTATAAGCTGTATGTAATATTCTTCTAGAAGATTTGAAAACAATCTTTTGTGTCTGTTTTCCTGCCTATTTTACGAACACCTGTGCGAGTACAGTTTTTACGGCGTTTCCTTTATATCTTAAATATGTTTATTAAGTTTGTGAAGTCTTAAATAAGTTTAAGATATCCAACCTTCCAGACGGTACCTATTTAGGGCTAACGAATAATTTGCCTGAGTACCCGAATGGCGCGTTCAAATGTGTGGGCACGTGCCAGGTACGAACGGCAGACCGTATGAAACGGGTGCCGTTTCAAACCGGTACAATTTCAAACGGTTACTCGTATCCCATAATCACCTTTGATCCAAACGGGTCGACAACTTTGCCATCCGTTTGATCCAAACGGGTCTACCAGTTTGCCACCTGTTTGAATTTCAAATGTTCATTTTCAGAATGAGACATGGTCAATGATGGTGGTGAAACCGCTTGATCATTAAACGATTACAAAGACAGGACAAGAAAACACACGAAGCAATGATGGCGGGGAAACAGCTAACTATGAAACGATTACACAGGACAGAAGATTAAAGATTACAAAGAGACGAAGCAATCACCCAATTTCGAAGTGGAGCGCTGCAGTCGCGCTGATGTCAATGATTGCGTCGTAGACCATTCATTGAATAAAGTGTTCACTCAAAATTTGCGTCGTCGTATTGACAGTGACCTGCTTCGTGAGTCTCATGACAAATGCTATCACAATTCATAGACAACCAATAATAGAGGCATCTGGAGGCAATTTTTATATCTTTATATATCTTCCACTAAGATTTGGCATGACCGTGATTAAAACATCACGCGCACTATATTTTTAGTGACCGAAAGTTACTCCGACGCACATATTAATTTTTTTTCTTGCGAGCACGGCCAGGGTCATATTCGCGGCTTCCGGGTTTAGAAGACCACATTCGAATTTGTGAAGACTCCATGGAAAACGCCCAGCTCGCTTTCAGCCAATGGCTCCCACTCATTTGCCTCCTGTAGTTCCCAATAAATGGCCAAACTCTCTCTATATACGGCTCTGGTGTGCGCTAGCCCACTCGGTCACCGATCCCTCAGCTTCCCTTTAAGCAAAGGCGAGAAACTCAATATGGCGGCCGCGGGACTAGTGAAAGATGTGGAAGAAACAGTAAAAACATGTAGCACCCTTATTGAGAAATGAACGAAGAAAAAATGACTCGGCTTCCTGCAAACTTTTCTGCAAGACCTGTTTTACAATGACGGCCGCTGGTGGTTTGTTGCGGCGGAGTATTTTTCCCGCTACCCGGAAATAGCACGAGTAGAAAGCGTGAACGCGTAAGCAGTTATCACCCACTGGAAGGTATTTTCTTTCTCGTCATGGTACACCAACGGTCGTTATTTTTTAACTGCTGTCCTCAGTTTTCTCGACGTCTGCTTTCTCGAGATTCGCGAGCGAGTACAAACTCAAACAAGTGATATCTAGCCCCCGTTATCTTCAAAGTAACGTATTAGTAGATGCTGCAGTAAAGATTAAAAAAATACGGAGGACGCTTAAGCTTCGCCTGTAATAGTGGTACGCTATAGCTAAGTATAAACCCCTGCTTGTTTCCAAGTCGTGCAAGCGTGTATGCGTGGCGCAGTCACGCAGACACGAGAAAACGAGGCAGACATTTGCCTTCGAAGTTTTTCTCGAAGGCTAATGAATTATTTATTGGCCAATCAGGATTTTCCAGACTTGTGCCTATCTCAAATACTCTACTCAAGATACTGTATTTTAAATACTTTTTGAAGTATCTTGGTATCTTGCAAATACTTTTGATCGAGAGTATTTAATACTCTATCTTAATTACATTTCTGAGTATCTTGTACTCATTATCTCAAATACATTTTTGACATTCCGCCATTTTCCGAGTTTTTCGGTGTGAAGTGGCGAGGGCGTGGCACGGAGCAAACGTGAACATTCTTTCGAGCAACCAAATCCCGTTGCTAGCTCCGATTATACTTCGTTTCACTTTATGTTGTACCGCAGCGAAGGCTAGAAGCGCGAGACTCATAGCGTTGGCAGCCGCTCTTAAGTCACGAGAGCTTGTGCCGCCGAGATGTGCCCCAGAGCAAGGAGCTCGCGCTTGTAGCCTTTCCTGCGGTACATCATAAGGTGAAACAGAGTATAGTTACGGTGACTTTGGTTGAGCTCGTGAAAAAAACATCGCTTTTTTGCCGATTGTAACTCATATTTCAGCCAAAAGTTCGTACAATGAAGGTTTTCCCCTCGCCTTCCCAAAGGCGCCTTTTGTTTCCTAGTGTTTCCCCCGAAAAATCCTCAAACAAAAGGGGTGGTTTTACGGGAGTTAGGATTGCCACCCTGAGGCACAGCGCAGACCGAGAAACGACCTACGACAACAATGCAAACTTGGTTGTCAAGAAAATAAAAAAAAAAAGAGTGGAAAGAAAAACAATTTGTTTAGCTTGTATATTTTGACTTTCCTACGGCAAAACGTCTAGGCTTTCTTTTGTTTATTTTCTTTTTGTCTTCAGTCCGTCACTTATTGCTCTCGCGAACACTGTCTGTAAGCGAACATTGATAAGCAGAGAACAGGACAGGAAACGAACTAAAAGCTGGATGACCTCTCAAATTCCCAACAAAGCGCCCCCAACGCTGAGTGCCTTTCTGAACGCAACCTACTTGAAGAAGGTGCGACCACTGCCGTGGCTATTATGTGGGTTCTCTTCGTTATCCATTCACTCATATCCGTATCCCAAGTTCGTTTATAGTGAACTCCCCATATAGGGAATATGGATTGTAGGTAAACGATGCGTCTAAGGTGCGCCGCAGGACGTGATATTCAGCGATGTCACTATAGCTAAAGCGACCTCTTTATTTCTGTCCCAGAAATGTTTTGTAACATGTATCCGTGATATTGCCACGCGCTTTGCCGAGCGAGCGCGAGGCCGAATGGTTACCGCGCTTGGCTCTCGCGCGGAGCCTCCGGGTTCGATTCCAGGGAGCGGACTCCTCTTTAATTTATTCTTTCAACTTGACATTCTCGTAAGTTCGAGAACCTTGTCGTCTGATCGAGTTACGAATGTTCTACGCGCGGAACGTTCTACGCCGAATGTTCCAGAAACCCACGCGGGTACAAAAGGTGCTCCGCGTGGCGGTAGCGAAAGCTTGCGCTGGGAACCTCCTTGGTTCGATCCCCACCGCCCTCGCCCGTTTCGATCTAGATGAGTTTTGTACCGGCACGCGTTCATGTAATCACTACTGCGTGATGCACGTTAAAAGCCCCAGGTTAGCGGTTGTACTGCACTGGCTAAATTTCTCATCTACAGCTAAGCTACCGATCACCTGTTAAGGCGTACTATCATCAAGGCTGTATAAACATACAAAAGCAAGCCAATTTTTTTTTTTATTTTGGTCCGGAGTTAGTCTTGTCTCAGCGCTTGATCCTGCTCTTTCGCCGACATCGACGCCTGCGACGCTAGCCTTTCTCTATTTTGTTTTGGACGCAAGTTCGCCCCATTAAACGTTTAGTTTCTTCAGTTATTCGCCGCCTCATCATTTGTCATTCGTGACAATATTCTGCTCCTTATAGTTGGACTGCATAAAATAGCCCTGCGATGTTTTTTTTTTTTTTGCCGTTTTGTGTTGTTGCGCGCAAATAAACCATTCTGGTAAACCAGATTTGCGCAACGGTATAATTGTCGTTGTCACTGCCGTCGATTCAAATTACGCAATGCGGAAGTATCTTCAAAAGGAATTCAATTACATTTCTAAGTATTTGTACTCTACTCAAGATACTTTACAGTGAAAGTAACTTGAGTAGTATTTTAAATACTTTATGAAGCAGGTATTTAGTAACTTAACTTAAATACTTTTATCGAGTATTTTGTCCTACACTGGGATTTTTCTGGGTCCCGCCGAAGCCGGCTTTTCTGCTACCCAAGCTCCTAAAAGCTATAGCTTTAGAACGTAGATCTCTAACACTGGAAACCCCTACAAGACATATATTTCATATCGGACAACGACATTTAGCCCTGCGGAGCGTAGCGTGACAGCAAGTAAGGTTACCATAACCCGGACTTCAGACAATTGAGGAAATACGAGTCAACTTCTCGACAGTAGCGACTGGGCGCATATATGATCACCATCATGGAGTTCGCGACTTGGCGGACATCGTAGATGGTAGCGATGTCTGGGTTGTCAACCTCAAAGGGAGATGTACGGTGCAACAGTAAGCCACGGAACCGAAGTCTTTTAACTTGTAGACACCGATGCAGACACTGTTCGGTGAAACAGAACCCTACTTCTTTATATACATAAAAACCCGGCGATTGACTCCCCGTCAGGACGGTGCCGAGACGCTGCCCTTGCTCACAATAAGAGCGGCAGCTGCTTGTGACAATTTCAGCGGCACTCTCCCTGAAACAATGAAGATGTGGTGTGGAACCTCCTGCCACCTGCCGGCTGGGAAATCTACCAGAAAAAGAGGAGAATAAAGTGACTTGCTCTACTTGCCACTCAGGGTCCTGTTTTTCCTCCGCCCACCAGAAGAGCGGTCGTTAGTCTCAAACGTCAGTTGTAGTGACGCTTCAGCGGAGGCAGAAGGTCGGACGGATTTGCGTCACGTCAGCTTGTTACTGCTTGCCGCAGGCGGCGACTTCTGGAAGGTGCACCGTTCGGTTATACGGCGACTTAAATTGGACCGGCTAAACTCAAGCCGGAAATGACGCAAAAAAAAAATCTGAAACGATTTTACTCAATAAGGAAAAGGGTAACTAGAGGTGGTACTTCAGTTAACAGAGGAATATATTTGCACGCTCTTTCTTCACTGCAGTCTTATCAGCATCCACGGGCAAGTCCATATGCCTCCTATTTGCATCTGAATGTATAATATCTCGATTGCGGAAGGGCAACCTTGAGCCTCGTGTTTGCTACCGATCAATCCGACAGCAGATTATCAAGATTTGTAATAAAGTCCAAGAAAGTGAGCGTGATATTTCCGAGAAACGCGATAAGCTTACGTTTAAAGGGGTGGTGCAAACAATGTTGTACTTTGAGCCAATACCGCTTAGGAACGAATCCTTGCTATTGATGACCTATGAAACATGCGTTTGTTTTTTCACCACACGCAATGGAAGTCGCAGAAATAATTAAAGAAAAGTCAGCAGCGTTCGCCTTCTAAGCTCGCAGCCAGAACAAGCGGTCACGTGATCTGGAGCTGAGTATGTGCCGCCAATGTTAATCATAGCCACGCGCTTGAGTTGGCAAAGCACGTGACACGCGGCGGCGCGTACGTATCATGTGCTTTGCCATGACACGTGTCACGACGTTGAACCTCCCCATGACACGGTGCGGTTCAACGTCGTGACGTCATAGGGTCCCGGTCCCCATAACGCGACCCTCTATTCATTGAAAAAAGCGGGGTATTTCCTTCGCTAGGAAGTTAAGAATCTAAATGACTATTTCAGCACAGTCGGGTCCACAGTATTGGTATCCCTCAACAATGGAGGTGCCTTTTGACCGTATGACAAAAAGACAAAACGAACTTGGGACGTTATTCTCGTAAACATTTCTCGCGAACTCAGTTGGTTCCAGAATCGTCTCAAAGTCGCAAACGCAACAGTTCGTCACTTTTGCGCGGGAACACAGTTTTGCTCGTATTTTTGTTTTTACACATTGAGAGGTGAGCAGAAAGAGAGTTTTGTTTTTGAAACCCTGTCAGACACTTCTTGCAACAAAAGCGGAGGCTACGGGAATTCAGAAACAGTCCCGCAAATTTTGTAATATCCACAAAGTGGTTTTCAAGAAGAAGATTGACATGCTTCTCCAGCTCATCATCAACTACCTTAAGTGGGTAGATACACTCATTGTCATTGTCATAAGCGAACACGTTCACTTAGACGCAACTTTTCCTGTTCAAAAGCCCCTACATCTTGAGGAAACGTTACAGGAAATGTTTTCGGGATGATCTTCTTCGATAAGCTCCAGTCGCAGGGTGCGATACGACAAGCACCCAAAGTAAAAAGCACATTTTTCGCTCAAATTGGTCATGACCTTCAGCAACATTAACAAGGCACTGTTTTGACGCGAGTTCTTTCCCGAGCAAGAAGTGTGCGCCACCAAGGGTTTGCGGAAGAAGGCGCCCCAAATTGATGCTGCAAACCACCTTAAAGCCGGGGTCGCTCTTCCCAGACATCATACAAAAGACAGTCTGCAAACACGAGTCATCGTAATATTTGGAGTTCTAATGCCGCTTTCCAAGTTTTCTCCTTGAACTCATTGCCAAGCGGCATTCGAAGCACAGATCACGCGGTCACTCGCGTTTCAATATGTATGCAGGCTGTCTTTTGTATTATGTATAAGCAGTGGGACCCCGGCTTAATGCTAAGGAGAAAGAAGCCTGACCCCAGTTTCTGATAACGTAGTAACCTGTCAGCTATTTCAGTGCAGATTTGCGGCAAAGGCCGCCGGATGTTTCCCTCCACAAAGACTGGGAGTACCGCGCTATGGAAGTAGTGAACACTTACTTTGATCTTGTCGTCGGGAAGAAGACGTCAGAGCTCGACAGTGAGCGTCACGAAAAAACGCAGGGGCATACCGAAATGTCTAAGTAGACTTGCCATTGCCTCTGTCTGTTTTCTGAATAAAGTACAGATGCCGTACGATTCACCACCCTAAACTTTGGGGCCGTGTGCTCCGACGTCCCATGGTCACGTGGGCACCCGCCTCCTGTGGTGCCCCTGCCCACTCAAAATTGTAGGACCACGGCTCCACTCGGAAATTTGGGCAAATTTGGACCCTACAGGACAGGGGCGACCCCGAATTTGTGAACCAAAATTAAAAAGAAACGAGGTGCTCAGGCCTACCCGGTAATTTGGGACCTTTGCGTCATTTAAAGAAAGATATAGAAAAAGTGGAGAGAACTAAGCGACTAAGTGCACAATTTTTTTTCTTCTGATTTTAGGCGCCTCTTTTCAGTTTCTGAAACGTTGAATAAAGGTGGGCTAGAATCTCTCGAAGCCAGGCGGAAATTTGCAAGATTAAGCTTTGTATAATTCAGCCACCTCCTCAGCGCTCAGCAAGGCTAAACCACTCAAAAAATGTTAGACAATATGCTCCTATAAATAATCTATTTAAGTACTCCTTTTTGTACGAACCATTGAGGACTGGAACTCACTGCCGTCAGACTGCGTGAATGCTTCAACATCCAATAGTTTTGACTACTTTCTTATAAACATGATGGAACCCTCTCCTGCCGGGATGGTGGAAAACCATCCGCGGTATTTCCTAAATAAAAAAAAATTGCATATCATCATAACCTTAATATGCAGACCTTCAACCTTGTTGGTGTTAGGCTGATGGCAGCTGTTAAAAACTCGTTTGGTCTACCGACGTCTAACTCCTGGTTAGCTCAATTGGTAAAGCGCTTTACTGGAAATGGAGAGGTCGCTGGTTTGATACCGAAACTAGGCGGACTTTTTCGGTCGCGCACCAGTCACCTAGCTATGTTTGGAGGTTTGTGCTTAATAATAATAATAATAAACTTTATTCAGACTCAGTAGTCTTGGCTGGTGGGGCAAAAGGCGATCTAACGCCGCCTGACGAGGCTCCACCAGCCGTGTACATCGTTCCTTGTCCTTTGACCCCCTTGTTCTCCTTCTCCATAAATTATTATCGTTATTCTTGTCCAGCTCGCTTGCACCTTTGCATTAATTGTATATCATTATTTTTTCAAGATCAGGTGACACAGAGGGGAGGGGGAATTTCGGAGGACGTAATTGGGGGACCGGGACCCTATAACGTCTCGACGTTCAACCGCACCGGAACCTACGTGACCGGCCGCGCCGGCGTCAGAATCTACGCGACCGGCATGACAAGGTCCCGCGCCGGCGTCGCGCCGGACGGGACCATGACGTCGGACCGGACCGCTTGGGTGACTTAAATAAATTGATTGTTCCATCTGGTAACCACTATATACTACTGCAGGGGGGGGGGGGGAGCTTACGTGTTATATTGTACAACAATGCGCTTGATTACAAAAGCAAATATCACGGATAACTTGTACGCGTTCTAGATAGCTTGGAACATTTCTCAGTTATTTAGGTAAAAATATTGGTCAGTTACGCCGGTTTCCTTTCAAATTCAGGGCATTAAAACAGTGCTATAATGCATTCCTTTAGGTATTTATGTACTCTCTCCTACACTCTTAGCGTGAACACATCATCAACGCTTCCCGTAAAAAAAAAGAAGATAAGGGGTGGGGAGTTTACTTGCCAAAGCAATGAAGGGCACCTGGAAAATCCTAACGTCAAGAACGCGTTGGTTTGGATCGTCAAGAACGCCTTGGTTTAGATCGCGCTTAAGCGCGATCCAGACCAACGCGCTTTTGTGCGCGCATAAGCCGAGCGCTTCCCGGAAATTGCGTATTTCGTGACTTCGCGCTGCTTTCTTGTGCCTTCCAGGCGTGCATAAGACAGTTGGATGATTTCAACTTCTTTCTGAAGGCGCACGAAAGCGCACTGCGGCGTTGTAGGGCGCTCCTCTCCCGGCCAATCGGTGGAGGGCACTGCTCCGCGTTCCTTCGCGGTCTGGCGCAGATGCTCTCCGCTCGCCCGAAGCTGCACCGTCCTAACCAACGCGCACGGTTGGAACTCAGAAAGCGTCCCGGAAATCGCAAAAACGTCACGAAATACGTAATTTCCGGGAAGCGCACGGCCTACGCGTGCACCAAAACGCGTTCGTTTGGATCGCGCTTATGAGCTGCGCTCCAAAATATGAAAGACGTTTACAAATCTCTCTAACGCGAAATTAGAGCGCAGCTCTTGAGGAGGAGGGGGAGGATAGAGAGGGGAAGCTATGCCCCTCTTCCTCCCGTCCTCCTCCTCCATCCCCTCCTCCTCGTCCTCGTTTCCTCCTTTTCCTCCTCCTCCTCTTCTGGTCCTCGTCCTCCTTCATACCCTTCCCTCCTCTTACAGTTTCCCTGCTAAATTTAGCTGAAAAATTGACGCCACATGACCTGAACACCAATTCAGTTTCCCCGCTAAATTTAGCGGGGAAAATGACGTCACGTGACTTGGGGTTACATCACCGATGAACAAATTCAGTTTCTCCGATGGATTTAGAGAGAAATTGACGTCACGTGATCTCAACACCAATTCAATTCCCCACTAAATTTAGCGGGGAATTGAATTGGTGTTGAGGTCACGTGACGTGAAGTTTCCCGCTAAATTTAGCGCGGTTACGCCGACGCCGACGCCGCGAAACATGGAAACGGGCGCCTAAGAGCTTCATCCACAAAATAGATATTAAGTTCTTAATTACCAAACTCATTTGCATTTCTAACGAGTAATTTTATATCAATAGTTCTTAATTACCAAACTCAAGTGCATTTCTTGTGAGTAAATTAAAAAAAATAGATATCGAGTTTCTTATGATCAAACTCATTAGACGTTGAGTTTATATTGAGTTTCAATTACCTCAATAAGAATGTATAAAAAGCTGAATTGAAACTCATTGATAATGTTTGTAAGAAATACGGAGCTCGCACTGCCTCGCCTTGCGGCGACTGGTTGTCCTAATCAGAGAAACTTTGCACGAGAGTTGGATCGGTATTTTTGCAGTGTGGGCAAAATGCTGACTGAACTCTCTGAGGAGCCATTGACAATCCAGATTCCAGGGTACCGTCGTTATTAATTTAGCCGTTATATTTTACGAGCGAAGAGATCGCACGAATGGTGACGCACCGTACGTCGTACGGGATAAGGATGTGCTAACGTTACTAGATTACCTCAGTTGTGGAACTCCCGCGGAGGGGGTACCCCCCCCCCCTTTACTCACTTCAATCCGCCTGTCGTCGTTCGAAGCGCCATCTATATTTTCGTTTTATAACTGCGTTCCAAAGAGCACAGCTGAAGCGCCAAGTAGGGAGGCTCAAGTGAGGTTGGGTGCAACTGCTAGATCGGGGATCACGGGACATGGACGCCATTTAATTGCTAAATGTTGCTGGGAGTCTATGGGGCAAAGGGTCGTTTTATTTCCTAACTCAGGTCTAGGGATGCCGCGAACTTTTTTCGAACCGAAGTTCGATGATCGAATCAAGCGGTTCGAAAAGTTCGAAAGATTTCGGATTTTCGAACTTTCTCTATCGTAAAATTCGACGGAAGTCGAATTTTCGAACTTGTTAAACTAAGAAGTTCGACGCTTTTCGAACCGTCGAACTTATTACGCTAAAAATTTCGATTCCTTTCGAACTTTCGAACTTATTTCGCTGAAAAATTCGATTCTTGTCGAACTTTCGAACTTGATAGACCAAAAAATTCGATGATTTTCGAACTTTCGAATTTCTTGCACTAAAAAGTTCAAATCTTTTCGAACTTGCGAACTTCCTACGCCAAGGAATTCGAGAATTTTCGAACTTTCGAACTTATTTATCGAGAGAAATCGAAAAGTTTCGAACTATCGAATCCTGAAAAATCAAAACTTCGACGAACTTCGAACTTTTAGGGTAAAAGTTCGACGTTCGTCGAACTTCGAAAGACCCGCGGACGGTTTCATTTGAATTCAAGTAGTGAGGTACATTCGTAATTTTTTTCTCTCGAATTTCTACATGCGGTGCTGCGTTCCTTACGAAAGACGATGCCGTTTATTACAATGTTCTGGCACGCTCAGTTTTAAAGAAATAAATTCCCGAAGGGGCGACGGAGGACGACGGGTTTTTGACGATTGTCGTTTGTGCCATATTTGAAGCGGGCTAAAGCCGAAGCTATTTACGGTTGAGATGTTAAACTTTTTAAGAATAATCTATGTGTAGATTAGGTAAGTGTCATCCTAAGATGTGATTATTGTTACTCAAGATGAGTTTCGAAGAAATGTCCAAACATTTATCTACGGGCAAATATGCTCTAAACTTGGTATTTTGTTTTTCGTCTAAGTTGCTTGAGGTATCGCATTTAAATTAACACCACAGACAGTACATATATTTGCCATCTGCAGAATACAAAATAATGCATTTATTGTTTTTCACGTTGAGGAATAAATGAAGTCAGGGAGATTTTTAATATTAATCAAATTCAACACGTCATTAATTTTTTTTTTGGCTTTACGTTTTTGGGTTTTTTTTTTTTTTAGCCTGTACACATTTGAGAAGGAGAAACTTGTTTCGAAGTTCTGGACTTCTGAATATGCAAGAATACAACACTTCCGGTGGGATCTTTATAGTTTCTTTCCTTTTTTTCTCCAACTTTTTATCCCCGTATTTATTGTTATGTTTGTCTTTCTTTTACCAATGGCACAGTTATTAAGGTCGAAAAGACATAGCTTTGAACTTCGGCACCTCTAAGCATTTGACAAGTAGTGCCTTCTGACGACGAGTTTCCGACAATGACCACCTACGGCGTCTACGCGATCTTTTATGCAGTGAAGAGCGGCAGTAGCTATACATATACATAAATAATTTCAGATTAAAATAAGCTCGACCACGCCCTCTTTCCCCGTATTGTTTTCTTTAACAGTCCGGAAATATCTGCAAGGAGGCGAAGGAGGGCTAGAGCACCCCCTCCCCCCGTTTTTCCTCTTCCGACGCCACTTGTATTGTAGAACGCTCCACGACCTCCAGTTGTGTCGGCTTCTGTACTTTTTGCGGGGCGTTTCCTCCGTCCCGGAAAATAAACCTCCAGGACAATTACAAACTAACTTACTATATGCCAGCGTCACTCGGGCGGCGTTCGATCGGATTACTACCGGCGTGCAAGGGGTGGGGAGGTAGTTTGCCAGGTCGCTTCAAGGTTTTTTTGAGCCTCAACCTCCTGCCCGCCCCTGGCCGTTTCGAACTGGGTGAGTATCGTAAAACAGTGCGTACTGCGCAATGCACGTTAATGACCCCCCCCCCCTCGGCTGGTGGTCAAAATTACTGATTTATGGTCACATGCCACTCTGCACTGGCAAATATTCCAGCACATCCGGGACACTCGTCGTCTCATTTGATTGCCTGACCAACTTCGCGGAGTCTAAATATCACACCCTAAATTTTCTAAACTTGATTTCGTGAAAACCAGTGAGTCGTGAAAACGGTATTTCAAACTGAAACTGTGGAGGAACATTAAAACCGGACTTCGAACGTTGAAAACTTGGACTTAAAAAAGTTCAAAATCTTCGAAGATTTTTTTTAATATTAGTTTTAAAGGAGGATCGAAACTTTCGAACTTTTCGAACTTTATGTAAAAAAATCGAAATGTTCGAATTGTTCGAACTTTATGTCTATAAAAATTCGAAGCGTTCGAATTTTTCGATTTTTATATCCAAAGAATTTCGAAATCTTCGAATTTTTCGAACTTCAGATCCTAAGAAATTCAAATTTTTCGAATAACTCGAATTTTTAAGTTAGGAAAATTCGAAATCTTCGAATTTATCGAACCTCAAGTAAAAGAATATTCGAAATATTCGAACCCGAAATTTTAGAAACCGTGAAAGCTGCGAACTTTTCGAATTCGAAACTCTACTGTGATCGAAAGTTGCGAATTTTTCGAAGTCGAATCTCGGTCGGTACGAAAATATCGAAATTTTTCGAATGCGAACCTCCGTTCGCTTTGAAAATATCGAAACCTTTCGAAATCGAACCTAGGGTGGTTCGCGATATCCCTACTCAGGTCATAAGAGCCCATTAAGGTGCTTGAATAATTTACACAAGGTATAAATGATTATTTTTCCATAGCCACCAGTTTTGTTGCGATAGGTTAAGTATTTTTTTAACGCGAAAAATGGTGAATTCTGCCATCTTGGACGTTGCTGCTTGTCTGGCAACCCTGCTTTCTCCTCTCGACGTTTGCAATTCTCGGAGCGAGAAGGAAGCGAGAGAGGCTGCGCCAAGGCGTTCGTTGCTTGCAATGGGAGGCGAGAGGAGGAAAGGCGCATGGAGCAACGGAGTTGGAGCAGAGCGGGCGTCTGCTCTCGTGCAGGCAACATTGGCGCATATCCTTTCTCGAATCCTCTCCCTCAGGTGCCGCCATTAAATTGCAAACGCTCTCCAGGTTTTGAGTTGCACCCACCCTCACTTGAGCATCCCTAGCGCCAAGTGGCGATCACAACGCCGCCATTTCTCCCGCAGCGGTCACTCGAGGAACTGCACGTGACATCTATTTTGGCTTCAATCGGCCATTTCGGAGCCGAAACAGATACGGTGGTAAAGGTTACGGGGTGCCACCCTCGTATCCCCAGCGGACGCGCCGAGAATAACACCGAAGTTAGAATGCACCTATACTTCGTTTCAGCTTGGGTCCAGACGCAGCCGATGCTACAAGCGCGAGCTCCGGGCTTCCAGCTTCCCTGCCAAGCACGCGCGCTCGTGCAGTACAGGCACTGTTCAGGGCCACACGCTCGTGCTTGTAGCATCGGCTGCGTCTGGACCCAAGCTGAAACGAAGTATAGTTCGGGACGCGCTACCTGAAATCACCGCTGAGGCATGGTTGTATAAAAACAATATTAATTGTGCTGAAAACCTTGCAAACTAAAGATTTTAGAAAACATCACGCGCCCCCCCCCCCCCCCCACCTTTGAACTAAACTCCAATAAAAGTTACTACAAAAATAGTTTTTTTCCGTTGGTTTTTACGCGTCTAGTAACGTTGAAACGAACGTATCCCGATTGAGTTACCAAAGCAGCTGTCTGGCGGCGCGTCGAGCGACGCCGGGCGAGTCGTGGTGGGGGGGGGGTACTGTTTGTGCATGCAGCGTCTATGAGCAGTTCCGTAACTGAGCTAATCTAATAACGTTAGGCTGTGCGGAGCGAAAGTTCGTTCATGTTTGCTGTGGTGACGTCAGAACGCCGGGCTCTGATCGGCTCTGATTGGAGAGTAGGGTGCACCTCAAGGCAGCTTGCTTCGAGGTCCACCCACTATCCTTCAATCACAACCTATCAGAGCTCGACTTTCTCTGACGTCACCACAACCCCTGCAAAAGAAGCAGACCAACTTGCGCTCCGCTTTGAATTTGACTGCATTTCAGTAAAGTGATCAAGGAGCGTTTCGATATTCTCAACACGCCGATACGAAAACAAATTAGATCAAGCGGTCAATTGTGACACGTATCGGGACCTGCAACAATAGGAATATACAATACCAATGCTCACTTTATAGCACAATATCAGAGCTAAGCCGCACGAGTTGTAAAATATTTGAACAGAAAAAGTTTGTAGCAAACTGCTGGGCAATTGTGTTACATCTGAAACATTAGGGTATCGCTTCGGAACGTTACCGAACCCGGCGCCTGCACTCACGACGTTCTTCATCAGATAACTTAACACGTGGCATAGAAACTTGATAGCAGTTCCTCGAATGAAGAAACTGGCGCTCTACTTCGTTCAAGCTTAAGTCCAGACGCAGCCGACACTACGAGCTGATGGGACTAATCAAGCTGCTGGAAAAGCGCAAGTCAGTGGGTATGCTTCCCATCATCAATACCATAGCAGGCCAGGTTATTTCAATGTCATCTTAGATTCTACCGTGTCCTCCCCAGCATTGCCCTTTTGGGGCTCGTCAACGCCCGTTTCAGTGCCTCGGTATCTCGGCTAGGCAAGAGAAAGTAGGCAGTAGCGACTGTAATCTAAAGCCTTTGTAAAGCGTCTCTTGTAAGGGTTCGGCTATTGTCATCATATTGCAGCGATTGGAAAAGCGCCACTATCCGAATACTTATCGAACAATGAATTACCAAGAATCCAAATCAAGTGCTCGCCCAACGCTCGGGTCCAACTTACAAGTAAACGGAGATGATAATATTATCATCTTTCACAATCCTAACCTTGGGCTTATTTCCTGAGTGGTAACCTTAGTGTACCCCCGTGCTTCCCACGTGCTTCTAGTCCTTCTAAATTTGACTGATTTAGTGGGTTGAGATGACGATCGGCACGTTTATAATTGGAACTGTATCCTTAATTTCACCGATTAAAAAGCTAGTTAAGTTTTTGTTAATCATCCGACATATTGTAAAGATTAGCCCTCAAAATTATGTCCTCCTGACCGCTTAGCTCAACTGCACAAACCGCATTAGTATAGCTTTCATGATTTTTATTTTGCTTTTAAATACATTTCAATTCGAATCAAGCACCTTGTATATACAAAGGTATCGGCCCTAGCACAAAGCCCTGCGGTACTCCTTTTGATACAATGACACTTGTAGAGAAATGGGTTCCCTATTTTTGGGATCTAGTCGCGAGAGCATAAGTGGCTCTTAGAAAAGCCTAGAGTAAATCGTCGAAAACCAAACATTTGCAGTTAATTTATTACAATTCTACGATAAATATAATAAAACCGCCCTTATATATTGTGGGGGACAGTGAGCAGCACTGCATGTAGAAGACGGCGCTGGGGGAGAAGAAGACGAAGGGGCGAGGCTCGGGGAGGGTGCGCGCGAACAGACAGTTCCAAGGGCGGTTGACGAACGGAAGAGAAGGTGCTGAGCGAGCCCAGGGAAGACCCGGACCACAAGGCAGCCTCGGCCCTCCGCAGCACCCGGCCTACTCACACAATAGACCGATCTCACGAGCTAGTTTGAGTACGCCACCCTGCCGACATGCATCGTGGGAGCTGTAGTCTTTCTGCACGCGCGACAACCCTGCTGGAGGTCTGCGCGAGCAGAGCACGAGGCGGCATGGGCTGTCTCGTGAACTGGCGTCTGCCTCCTACGAACTACAGTTATGGCGACGTCACGCATGCGTGGAACGCTTGGTGAGATCGGTCTATTGAGTACCGATAAAGTATTTCTCCATGACAGCGCTCCCCGTGTGGCTTCCTTGGGGCGAATGGAACTCGGCCTGATCGGGCGGTACTGACAGGCGACCCACATAACTGGCGCTTCCAACGTGGGGCCCGATCAGTCTGCCGTTGTTTCTGTTCGCTCCCAGGGAGTCCCACGAATCGCGATTTCTAGATTTAGGTTTCCTTTGTTTTCCCATTTGAATTTTTTGTTACTCCGCTGGACACCAGTGTTTAACGTTCTGCCGCTATGTCCAGGTTACGGAATAAGGCCGCCCATCCCGAGGCCTCAACTCAGTCAGTGGCGGATATTGACTCGGACGCGGGAAAAGGCACGAGTAAGCAAGCGAGCGTTGCGGCAGCGCTTATACTTCGTTTCAGCTTCCGTCCGAGCGCAGGCAAAGGCTGAGGGACGGTTCGCAACTTCGAGAAGAGCATTCCTACGCACCACAAAGTAGTCCGCAAAAGTAACTTTTTAAAATAACTGTTTTGTGCGTAAGCATTGCACAATATTCCAGATATGTACTGCTGAGAATGATTTGCAACTAAAGGAATTAAATATTGGAAGTTTATGTGTTTATCAATATATGTAAATGCACGTGATTTGGTGGAAACACGTACAACCGCTGGCAACACGGCTGCAGCGCTCGGTTTTTCTGTGTGATTTCGTTCTTGTAATGGCCGAATCATGTGCTTCGCTGCTTTCCTCACCGAGTCGATCGCTTCAAAACGTCCTTTCGCAAAGGCACGTTTGGGCGTCAGGCGCGAGAGGTCGTGATGAATGCCTACTTTCAAATTCGGCAGGAGACTCCGGCCGCGTCGTACCGCGAATGCGTCGTAAACAAGAAAAGCGTCCGGGCCTCTACAATTCACAGATACGCGGCGAAATCAGAGCACCCCTTTACCTGCCGATCACATTGAACGCCGAGAAGCTGGTGGAAAGGACTGCGCCTCGAGCCCTGGTATATCCAGACAATACAAGGAAACATCAACGGCCGGGTCATCGTGCACCTTGCAATGTTTACTTGCATCTCGAAACTATGCCGAAGTGCCGAACAGGTGGAAAGCTCGGACAAAGACGCCAACGGCAGTTTGTCCAGATGCAGTACGTATACGTACTGACATCCCCTGTGACTAAATTTCAGAACGTGAAAGGGCACTTTTAAACCTGTAGCAGACGATACCGTCGATACATCCGTAGCAGACGAAATACTCGGCGAGCTCGGGCGGCGCGGACGACCAGCGGCGCAGCGGAGTGATACAAAAGTGCAGGCGAAATCGCGTGACCTATTGCTGGCGTGTGATTGGCTCCGGCCACACGTAGCTTTGGCTGCGCTCGGACGGAAGCTGAAACGAAGCATAGAGCCCCAATTCCAGCAGTGAACACGGGAGACGTTAGCGAACTAATGCACGCCATGACGGCGATGTTCGCGACGTTTACTAGACAGATGGGTTTGGCCCCAGGGGCGGTGAATCCCGCGCCTACGCCCGTGCCTCGCCCGCGGTTGAGCGTGCCGACGCCGACCTATTCGGGCTACTCCGACGCAGCATCGGTTCACGATTTCCTGCAGGACCTAGACGCGTACATTGCCGCGTTGGGCGCGTCGGATGAAACGACCCTGATACAGATCGTCCCAATCGCGTTGACGGGTGACGCAGCTTGTTGGAGACGAATGCAGAGGCCGTTCCTTTCGATGGCAGATTTCCGGGCACGATTAAGAAAGGAATTTCTGCCTCCCGACTATGAGATGCGGATCAGAGATGAGCTAGCCAGCCGTACTCAACATCCGGACGAGAGCCTCGTAGAATACATTCGCGCTCTCCAGGAGCTCTACTCCAGAGCCGAACCTACAGCGTCAGACGCGGAAAAGGTAGCTAGGGCGATCCACCAGTGTCACCCTAGATTTAAAGCCTACTTGCGCGGACGTGATTTCGCTGATCTGGAAGCACTTGCCAGAGAGGCGCGCACCGTTCAGGCGAGCTTACTCGCCGAGTTGACGTATCGCCCCTCCACGCGCAGAGGAATCTCTGGAGCCGGGTTGCGCCTGGACAGGACGAGGCGCGGGAGCTTGCGACGACCCACGTACGCCGTACGTGGCCGTTACAGGACATAGGAGTGGCGAAACTGCTGTGCCCCACGTTGGGCGCCAGTTATGTGGGTCGCCTGCCAGTACCGCCCGATCAGGCCGAGTTCCATTCGCCCCAAGGAAGCCACACAGGGAGCGCTATCATGGAGAAATACTTTATCGGTACTCAATTGTGTGAGTCGGCCAGGTGCTGCGGAGGGCCGAAGCTGCCTTGTGGTCCGGGTCTTCCCTGGACTCGCTCAGCACCGTCTCTTCCGTTCGTCACGGCACCTGGAACTGTCTCTCTCGCGCACACACCACGAGCGTCCCTTTCTTCTTCCTCGGCGCTCACGGCGCCGTCCATCCACGTGCAGCACGGCTCACTTTCCCCCACAATATGCACAAATTTACAAACTGCTATTTAGTCGTTGTTCAGTGCAGAGTTAAAAAATTGCGGTGGCTTAGCTCGGCTATGCCAGGATATACGTAGCGTGAGCTTATGCGCACAAAATGAGAGGGCGCTATCAAGCAGCTCCGGTGCAGCGTCAGACTTGGCTACTGCGCAACGGAGGCACACGGCTGGGCACGCGGCGGCGCCAGTGCGTCTGCTGCGGCTATGACGTCACTCCTCTAGGAATGCGAAGACCGGCGAGGCGCGCGCGGTGGCGGCGGAGCACGCGGCGGCGGCGGCTCCGGCACGCCAGCTGTGCACCGTGTGACGTCACTGCTCCTCGCGCTTGCGCAGACCGGCGAGGCGCGCGCGGTGGCAGCGGAGCCCGCGGCGACGGCGGCTCCGCCCCGCCAGCTGTGCCTGTGCCGTGTGACGTAACTGCTCCTCGCGCTTGTGCAGCACGGAGCACGGCTCATTATGCGAGCCACGCGAAACTGCTCAACCTCGGCCAGTGTAGCTCACGCTACAATAATTAAACAATTGTTAGAGCAGTAGTGTTCATTCATTTGGCTTTGCGAAATCCTCGCTTATTTTGAGATGAAATATTGTACGCAAGAAACGTTCTTTGTCTAGTTAAGGCAGGTGTTGAGATTTCGATGAAGCTCAACAGTGAAGCCGGGATAAAGGTGAAGCCGCGAAGCTCGTTGCTGACTGGCTGATGGGGGAGGTCACGTGACAAAGAGGCAAGGAGGAGCGAAAAAACAAAAGAAAAAACACGAAGGGCTATATTTTGTTTTCTTCAGCTTAAGTCCAGACACAGCCAACGCTACGAGCTGATGGGACCAATCAAGCTGCTGAAAAGCGCAAAAAGTCACTAGGTCTTTACTGTTTATGATTGGTTCAGCGATAATAGAATACGTACAGAAACATTATGAATACCATGAAGGTGCGCTTTCTACGCCCTCTGATCGGTCCCATCAGCTCGTAGCGTCGGCTGTGTCTGGACTTCAGCTGAAGCAAACAAAGTATAGCCTTTCGTTCTTTTTGGTGTTTTTTCTCGTTCCTCCTTGCCTCTTGGTCATGTGACCTCCCCATCAGCCAGTCAGCATCAGGGCTTCGCGGCTTCACCTTTATCCCGGCTTAACTTTTGCGCTTCGTCGAAATCTGAACACCCATCTGATTATACTTCGTTTCAGCTTGGGTCCAGACGCAGTCGATGCTACAAGCACGAGCGTGTGGCCCTGAACACTGCCTGTACTGCACGAGCGCGCGTGCTTGGCAGGGACGCTGGAAGCCCGGAGCTCGCGCTTGTAGCATCGGCTGTGTCTGGACCCAAGCTGAAACGAAGTATAGACAAAGAACGTTTCGCGCTTGTAATATTTTATCTCAGAATAAGCGAGAATTTTGCAAACCCGAATGAACGAGCACCGCTGTCGTGACAATTGTTCAATTATTAACTCTGCACTGAACAACGACTAAGTTGCAGTCCGTATATTTTCGCATATATAAGGAAGCTTTTATGATGGTTATCGTAGAATTGTAATGAATAAACTGCAAAGCTATGGTTTCCGCGGCTTTACTCTAGGCTTTTCTAAGAGCCACTTATGTCTTTCGTGACATACTTCGTTTCAGCTTGGGTCCAGACGGAGGCGATGCTACAAGCGCGAGCTCCGGGCTTTCAGCGTCCCTGCCAAGCACGCGCCTCGTGCAATGCAAACACTGTTCAGGGCCACACGCCGCGCTCGTGGCATCGGCTGCGTCTGACCCAAGCTGGAACGAAGATAGGATCCCAAAAATAGGGAACCCATTTCTCTACAAGTGTCATTGTATCAAAAGGAGTACCGCATGGCTTTGTGCTAGGGCCGATACCTTTGTATATACAGGGTGTTCGACTCGGATTAAAATGTATTTAAAGTCAGAATGAAAAGCTTGAAAGCTATATTAATTTGGTTTGTGCAGGTGAGCATTGGGGTCAGGAGGACATAATCTTGAGGGCTAGTCTTTAAAATATGTCGGATGATTATCAAAAACTTGTTGACTATCGCTTTTTAATGAGCTGAAATTAAACATATAGTTCCAATTATGAACTCGCCGATCGTCATCTGAACCCACTAAATCAGTCGAGTTTAGAAAGACTAGAAGCACGTGGGTAGCACGGGGGTTACCACTCATAAAATAGGCCCAAGGCTAGATCGTGAAAGATGATAATATTATCATCTCCGTTTACTTGTAAGTTGGACCCGAGTGTTGGGCGAGTACTTGATTTCGATCCTTGGCAATTCATAATCTGATAAGCTTTCGGGTAGTGGCCCTTTTCCAATCGCTGAAACATGATGACAATAGCCGAACCCTTACAAATGACGCTTTACAAAGGCTTTAGATTACAGTCGCTACTGCCTACTTTCTCTTGCTCTAACCGAGATACCGAGCCACTGAAACAGGTGTTGACGAGCACCAAAAGGGCCAATGCTGGGGAGGACACGGTAGAATCTAAGATGACATTGCAACAACCTCGCCTGCTATTGTAATGATGATGGGAAGCGAACGAAATAAGAGGACACAAAAAAACTGAAGGTCGGTTATTTCGGCGCCCATGCACAGCAGCTGCAAAGCGTCTACACTCGGAACTAAACCATGCGCTCTGTTTTGCCAAGGCCAGTGATGAACATTGGCGTCATAAACGGAGCTTTTTTCCAAATGCGTAGTGTGCATGTGCGAAATGCTTGACGCCCATGTGTTTGAGATTGCATGCTTCCAAAACAGATCCGCCATCCTCTACGTTGTGCTGAAGCCTCGTTTATGGTTATTTTTGTAGGTGAGGGCTTTTCTTCGTTTGTGTGGTGCAATTTGTTTTAAACCTAGCTGTGATCAGCCTCTCCAAAGGTTAACACAAGGTGACAAACGCAAGTTTAATGTATCTGAAATCACCAGGATCGATCTAAAACGAACCCTAAAAATCGACGCCTGCGCGAAGCAATCTAAACTATTCGTCAAAGCTGTATTTCGCAGGTTCGTATTTTGTTGTAAAATTACAAAGCGTAACGTAGCAGTGTTCTCAGGTTGCTCCTCCTGGTCCCGCGGAAGATCTGCAACAAGATAAAACATGGAAAAAAAAAACACTTTAGATTTGATCTCGGATTTTAAAATGGCCTATAATTTTCTTGCCCCCTGCGATTTCTTATATTTATTTCCGGAATGAAAAAGGGAACCTTAAATAAATAGATCTGAAAATGATGACGTGGTAAAGAAAAAATCGGCTGCTGAAACCACAATTGTAGTCGCATGTGAATTGCGATAGCATTGGGTAAGATTTGGGAACATAGCCCGAGAGAGGAGCGGGCGGAGCAGCAAGGTGTTCGCGAGCTCTGGAGTTTTGCGACGTTCGCGTGATGTGGCCCCGTGACAGCGGACACCACTCACACTCCTTTTACTCGACTTCACTCAACCCAACACTCCCCCAAGAATCGCTGTCAGAAACATGGTTATGTCTTTTTTTTGTTATTCAGTTTTGTTTGTAAACTATAATTAACTACGGCTAAAGAATCAAATACTTCTCAAGCAAAAAGGATGACGTCATCGAGATGCGCTTTCAAGTTTAAAGGGATGCTGAACCGAAATCTGGATTCCACAAAACACGCGACAAAAGCGTGCAACGGGATGCCACAAACACCAAAACATCACCACACAGCGATATCTCAAACGGATGACCGTATTTTCAAGAAAGGAGGCGCAATTGACAGGTTTGTTGACGTCATGTTTTTCCGAGAAGGAGAGGGAGACGGCCTCGCGTCTTTCTGCTTCGCCGCCTTGAGGGAGCGAAGGAAGAGAGGAGGAAGCTAGGTACGTTGACGTCACGGTCCTCGTCGGCCTTGTTGAATCTCGACCTCTTTTTCTCAAAATACGGCCGTCCATTCGAGATATCGCCTTACGAGTAGTGTTGTAGGGATTGCAGCGTCCCGCCTACATCTCCTGCATTGTCTTTCTGAAATCCAAATTTCGGTTCACCATCCCTTTAAGCAGTTGAAGCATACGAAGCGGTTGAAGTTTAAAACGTAGAAGCATTTGGTACATGCTACGTTCGAAGTGGAAGCAGTGGAAGCGGTTCGGGCGTTAAACCCGTTGGAGCTTAATCGCTTGATGCTCACAACGTGTCAGATTGGCTGACAGAAAATGACTATGGATATTGCTTCCAGGGACCTTTCGCTCTTCCGGTTTGGGTTGTAGGTTGGTTTCGGCTGCCAAAGGGAGTGCAAGTGCCGGCGGTTCCGCGTGTCCGTGTCCGCGGCCGCCCTGGGCGCAAAGCGGCAAGCAAAGCTGTTTTGATTTGTATGTACTGGAGCTATCCTACCCTCCATTCGTAAGCACATTTTTAACAGAACGCTGCTGTGCAATGCGGAAACTTCCACGTTTTCGTGACGCGTGCAAGTTGAGAAGACTAGTCCTGGCCTTGTTTGATATCCCAGCATGAGCGAACGCTGGTGCAGTTGTTTCCGTTGATACCTCATAGTCATCCCGAGCAGCATGTAAAGATAGCTCACACTGACAGAGATTTTAGTTACCTTTGTGGATAGTTCAGGTAATGTCCCAACTCCGTGCTCCAGTAGAAAGAAAACATGCGCTTTGTTATTAACGACAAATTAAGATCGGTTTTTTTTAAAAAAATAAATACACTATTTTTTTGGTTTTCTAATAAGTACCGTATTTCCCAGTGTATAGACAATGGAAAGCATGGCGCCCCCGACGGGTGCTCCATGATTGCAAGCAGGTGAAGCTTGCGCGTTAGACACAGCTTTGGCAAGCTTGGAACTGCACGGGCTTGTCTGCACGAGCAAAGACATGGCGGCGGCCGGTGGCCTTGCTTGCAATCCACTATACTTCGTCTCACCTTAGCATGGACTATTGTTAGCCGCGCGTGCCAAAAGCCCGAGCTAGTTGCTTTGGATGAAGCTCTCGGCTGCTGCACGAGCGCTCGTGCAGAGAGTGCTCCAGTCAAGGCAGTCGAAGCTAGTCGCTCGCGCTTTCGCACAGCCTTCGCAGTTAGTCCGTGCTAAGGTGAGATGAAGCATATATGTGGCAGTTTTTTTCCCCACAAAACTTTCGCCAATACGTTCCATACAACGATGCAACTTATGCGCGTTTTCTTTTACTTCAATTTGAAGGAATTGTTCAAATGTGCCGTGGGCAAGATTGAAACGTCCCGGGCAAGGAGGGTATATTTATCAAAGGAAAGAGCACCATTGAAGTTATTGAGCCGTACCTGGCCCTCTGAATTTCCAAACCGGTAATTTAATCTTGTACCTCTATACCTTCAAAACAATATTTTTATTAATGCGGACAACTCTTGAAATATAGAATGATTATCTTTTTTCGTAGCTTCAAGTCTTTTTTTTTTTTTTGAATCAGCGAATTTGCATTCCTACACCGCACACGAGGAAAAGGGGAGGGGGCTTATAGGTTATTATATCTACTTGTATATAGCAAAAAAAAAAATAACAGACAGAAAAACAGCGAATGTACCGACGCGACTAATAAAACTGTCTAAATTCAGCTAACACGGAGGTTAGCTGTGTTTGAAACTGTTTACTTCTCACATCTTTTTGCCCTTTGTCTGGGTTTGCGATGTATTGTAGGATGTATCCTTGCCTTTGCGAAAGATACGTTTTTCACTAAACTTGATCAAACTGGAAGCTTCCTTGACCATTACCATTATGTGTAAGCACTGAGTACAGTATAATCGCGTTGTTTTATAACGCGAGCGATGTTTTAAAACATGAAGGTCTGGGAAGCAGACGACACGGAGGACGATCGCGTTCCTCGCGTCTGCGGCAACGTTACTTGATTACCTCAGTTTTGGAACTCCCGCAGAAAAGGGGTACACCCCCCCCCCCCCACACACACACACACACATACACACTTCCGTCCGCCTCCCGCATATACGGCTCTGGCCTCCCGTCGTATGAAGCGCCATCGAGATTTATCGTTTCATAACTCGGTGTTCTATAGAGCAGACCTCGAACGCCATCTATAGGCTGTGCTTCGAAACGTATACATTCCATCATGGCCTCCGAGATTTCGAAGCGCGCTCGCGCTTCGGGATCTCGGAGGCCATGATTCCATAGAATACGCTGCAGTTACTAGAGCAGCCGTCCGGCGCGTCGAACGACAAGAGGCGAGTCGTGGTGAGTTAAAGGGGCGGGGGTACTGCTCTTGCAAGCAGGGTGTCGAACCGGAACCGAACCGAACCGAAAACCGGAACAGAACCGTTATTTTTAGCCGAACCGGAACTGAACCGAACCGAAATCTTCGCCGCCATCTTGGAACTGAACCGGAACCGAACCGAAAAAAATATAACGGTAACCGGTTCAAAACGGTTCAAGGTAATTTTTTTTTCTTTTTGTTAGTATCACAAAATGAACATATGGGAATGAAAAATTGGCGGCTGTATTTCTATCTATTGATCAAATCGTCATATACAAAATTGCAATGTATGGTAAATTTTGTGTTTTCGTGGCGCTTTTGTATTAACACTATGATTAACCATGTGTCACATTGTCACGTGACGTCATGGTGTCAATACATGCTGTCAAGTAATGTCACGTGACCCCGTGACGTCACGTGACTCACTGCGTCAAATCGGTTTAATTTGAGGAAGTCACTAGATGTATTAACCTTGTTGACAGCGTGACGGAACATGACATCACAATTTTGCACCGAGAGTCACGTGACACCGTGACATAAGCGATTTTCACAACCCCGAGTCGAGTGCTCGGGTTCATGACAATCAGCATCGCCAAACAATCGGGTAACGGCTCATGTCAATTAAATATGAAAATAGCCCAACTCTAACAATATCTGAAGCTCAGCCCAAGCTTTTGCTTTCCAAACCCTAGCGCATGACTATGATGAACACTGACGGTATATAATTAGCGTCAGATCACGTGGCCGCTTGTTCAAATTGCGAGTTGAGGAGGGGATCGACAGCTGTCTCTTTCCTTTATTTTTTCTGCATCTGCAATTGCGCGGAGGGGAAAACTTATCGATGTTTTCGCAAGCTATCAACATCAGGGGTTACTTCTTAACAGTATTTCTTGAAAGTACAAAATAAATGTTGCAAGACAAATTTTACATCATTGAGGCACTCAATAATTTTTTCGTTGTTGCTGAACTGTATCCCAAAAATGTCCCCGAGAATAGAAGTATTGAAATGACTAAATGCGACTTATTAATATGACGTTACATAGAACTACATGTGTGTACGGGAGCAATACCTAAAAAAAAAGAGTTTAGTGACCTCAGAGGGACAGCCGAACGATGGCAGTCGCTCTAAGTCTCACACGAGCGTCGTTCTCAAGTTATTGCCCAAGTTTCGACCCCCTCTGTATTTTGCTTAAAGGAGCCATAAAAAGATTTCTATACATTCACTAAATACTACTTAGAATCACTCCCTAAAGTTAATAACTGAATAAACTCCTCAACTCGGAGCCAGAAGCGGCCACGTGGCCTGGTGCGTACCTTATGCCGCCAACGTTAATCATACCCCCGCGCTGGGGTTGGAAAGGAAGAAAACGCGTGCTGAGCTCCAGGCATTGTTAGTGTTCGGCTATTCTTATCACCCCAGTGGTTGGACACGAGCCACTACCCAAATGTCCGCCGAGGTATTGATTGTTACGAGCCGATGTACAGTGCTCACGCAGTTCTCCTGTCCAATCCATGAGCCGCGCTCGACTGTCGTCAGGCGGGTAGTTTTGATCCCACAATTACGACATCAATCTTTGCGAAGGCAAGACTAAAAGAAATAGTCTCATTTTATCCTCGCAATTTCACCGCGACAAAGAAGCTTCTGAATCAGTGGCGGCCTGTGCGAGTATACTTGGCCCAGACTATAGGACCAGTACGCCTCGGAAAAGTCATGAACACTCCAACGCAATATCGTTTTATTACCCCTTTAAACTTTACGGGGTGCAAAATAAAAGCAATGGAGGGTTGCTGTTAACAAGTGACAAATAAAATTGTCGAATTAGCACACACAAACGGAGGAGGCAATTCCTCAGGAATACTTTCAGTCTTTCCACTCTGGTGAAGAAGGAAGACCAGCGAAGCTGTACTATGGTGGGAATGAAGTAATGGCCGGCCGCAAGTCGGCAAGCCAGAGTGGAAAGGCTGAAGAGGTTGCCGCCGTCACTTATAGATGGCAGTAGCTGTCCAGAGTTTAGTGTCATCATTTGTTTGCTGACGGACACGATACTGGGGAAACTAGCCCTTAACAGCTCCGCTGTAAAAAGAAGTGTGTGTGTGGGAGAGGGGGGAGGGGGTTAGTTTTAAAAACACATACTGTGTTGTAAAGGTTCCTCTTCCCCGTATCTTTGGCGCTGACCAAAAGCATGGCCCCGGAAACTACTTTGTTTGCAAAAACTCTTGCCAAAAAGCACGTTTTCGTCGTGCCAGACGCTTGCGCCGTTCCTCACGACGATGCACTAAGAATGATAATACGTGCCTTTCCAATACTTGGCTTTCGCTGAGCTTGAACCTGTGGCAGCGTGCATTTTGCACCATCGAATTCGATTTTCTCAGCAAAAAGAAATCACAATGACCACCAGCCTATAGTGTGATGACGTCACGTGCATACCATGTTAAACATTTCAGCTTTCTGGTGAAATGTGATATCCGCAACACTAGCAATAGATGTCCTAATTGTAAAGTTGTGCAGTATTTATAGCAGTCTCGCGATGATATATGGCAGCCTAGAGAAATGTTAGAGCGCATGACTATTGAAGCATAGTGTTGTAAAGTGAGGGCCCAAAACAAGTGCAGGTAAAACCGAATAAAACATTAGCCTCTCGAGGCAGTATTTCGCGAAGCTTCGAGCTCATGCAAGCTGGTGAAATGTGATTTATATTAAGATTTTAAGAATCTTTGTCTGTCCTTCGCGCTATTTATGTATAATTATTAATTTCATTGCGTGCATCTTTACGCATCTCTTTTTGCAGTAAGGCGTTCTGTATGGGATTATTTAGAAAAATACCATTAATTATCTCTCTCTTTTTGAACATTTCGTGTATTTGACTTGCAGTCTATCATGTGAGCACAGAGTCCTTTTTGGCGTACCCTGCAACCCGATGTTTCACACTGCCAATCAGCAAACAGAAAAACACTTTTACGCAGACTCCACAGCTCGAGTAGTTTCGAGTATCGTCCTTCCGCGTCGGTCTCAAGCGGTTATGTGAACTTTATGAAGTAAAATTTATTGATCATTATAAAAATATATTTAATTACTAACTGAATATTTGACAACATAAATAAAGGGCTGACCACCCTAAAGCAATGCCCCCCAAATTATCTGAAATGTGTTCTGCCAATCTTTTCCGGCGTTTTTATCCTCGACAGGCACGTTGTAAGTGATTTGGGACAGCCTTACACACATTACTGATTTTGAAGCTAATTTAGATAACTATGTGTTCCTCACACATATAACTTCTCAAACATATAGAAGTCTGTTATTGCCTCTTTTATGTGGTGAACATTACTTTTATCTGTCTGTGGGCTGGACAAAAACAAAGTAAACAGGGGCGCGCGGCGGAACTATGACGATTACGCACGCAAACCGTCAGAAACTCTCCAAATAAGTAGCTGCCATGTCGAGTAGAACGTGAAATACTACTTTGTTTTACTTAACAAAAAATAATCTTGGAGGACGCTTAAGCTTCGCCTTTAAAAGTGGAACGCGATAGCGTTAACGGTCCTCGTTTGCATCGTATTCTCATTTGCCGCGCAAGCGTGCCTTGCGTGGCGTAGTCAAAAGCGTCTGACTCGCAACAGAAGGGTCGTGGGTTCGAATCCCGCCTCAAATTCTTAATTTTTTTCTTTAAGGCAAAGGAATTACTTTAAAAAGTGAAATTATTTGAGACATATGGCGACCTTTAATTTGCATTACATGTCATGTTTTAATCACTCTCATTCCACGCGTGATGTCACGTTTCACGTGAGCATTGTGGGTTGTTTGAAATTCTTGCGCGAGGGCATGTAGCTCTAACGTCATGACCCTATCGACCAATCAGGATTTTCCAGTCACGCCACCGACATCGGCTTTTCAGCGACATGAGCTCCTTAACGCTATCGCGTTAAAATCATCAATTAGCAAGGGTGATGCTCATTTGCAAATTAAATTGATTAGCATCTTGTCAAGAACAAACCTCAAGAGCCAGGCTATGCCAGCTTATCCTGTATAAGAAAATGTTCACTTGGGCAAGCGCTATTTTGGGCCATATTCGACCTGAATGCGAAGGTGCGTATAAATTAGAGTGAACAATTGCGATTACTTCTTGCTGCATGATTAGTCACATGCATGCGGTGCTGAGTGTAAACAATGTTTGGTTAGAACAACAAGCATTTTGATTGCCGCTCGGTGTTTCTATAAAAAATAGACTGAAAGGAATTATCCTAAAACTTTCGTGACATTTTGAAAATTTCATTGCTTTTAGCTCAGTTGTGTCGTCATCATATACATATACATTGTGAAGTGTATTTCGTAAACCACATTTCATGATATATATGGCCACGAGGTGACCATTTTATAATTTTATGTTCTGTAATTAATTCCTTAGTTCAAGGACACAACCACGATTTAACTTTTAATACTGCGACACAAAGGTGTACCAATCACGGGTATTTTAGGCGACCTACCACACTTCGCGACAACATTTTATACCGTGTAAATAGATCAGCTTGAACTTTTGAAGTTTACTTAAACACGAAGAAAGGACAAAAAATACAGTATAGTTCTAAATTTCAAGCTGATTTATTTACAGGTATGTACCAACAAGCTCAACTCTTTACTCTCGTACTTAAACATTTTGATTCAGGTAAAATATATGTTACTTGTAAACAAAGGGATGTTGAGTCGTATGAACACGACGTTATGTACGTTAATGTAGATTTTCTTCTACTCTTGCGTCGAAATTAAATAACTGAATTTCATATTTTTGGTACCTGAAAATAAAAGGAAATTGCACGGACGATCGAAGAAACTATATATTTAATCGTTTCACGGCGTAAGTAGTGTATATTGCCAAAACAACGCGGAAAATATATTTTCAATTTAGCGGTTCAAACCGGTTCGAACCGGTTCGAACCGGTTTGAACCGTTATTTTTGCTCCCCGGAACTGAACCTGAACTGAGACCAAAGCCGCGGAACCTGAGCTGAACCGAACCGGCAAAAATTTCGGTTCCGACACTCTGTGCGCAGGTGCCGCCGCAGCCGTCAACGTCGAGAGGAGTGAAGTGGTTGCAGCTTAGCCGATGCTCTCACCGTTCCTGTTACCTGCGGCTGGGGCCACGCGAGCGCCCATGGGGCTGGCATTCCAAAGCTGCTGCCAGCGCGCCAGCCGATGGGAGCACCGCTCGCTGAAACTACCGATGCACACCAGCCAATTGTCCATCAAAGCGCCGCTACGAACGTCGCGGGCTTCGCCTCCATTGGGCCAGGGGAATTTATGCCGTGCGCTGAGCGCGTCGCCGCCAACGACGGTTACGTCGATGGAGTTAATGCTTTAGCATTAATAACAAGCGTCGCAGACAAGGACGGCCGATGCGCTGTAGTAGCAGGACTGGCGAAGAACTGACTCCGTAGAGGCATGTACGAGCGCCTTCTAAGCGAAGACTTCTTGGGCGTTACTGCAGAAACTATTATTACATCACAACATAAAAAGTTGCGCTGACCCTCAAAAATGAACCTGGGGCCTCAATATTTGCAAGTCGGTCGCTAAGCCACTCAGCTACGCACGCGACACTATATAAATTATTGTGGCTAGTTGTGCCTTCTATATGATTTGGAGGCTTCTGCATTGCCTGCTATGGTCTATGCATGCTTCATGTAGCCTTGGCTCATGCGTGGTAACGCTTTTTCGTCACATTCGAAGCGTTACACTTTTCCATGAAACCCGCCCATAAACCCATTCTGTGATAAAAGTATTATTGCTATGGTTACTTCAAGAAAATAAAAGAGGTAACGCATTACAGCTGCAAGTTAGCAAAGAAAAAAAAAGAGTTACAGTGCTGTCAAACCCGCCATCGCGATCCTAACATATAACGACCTACGTAGTTGCAACGACGCAACTTTCAGAAAATATACGAACTCAAGGCCCTACCCATTAAAATTCAGTCCAGATAAACGACCGTCGCTAAAGCATCATACCAGCTCTGCAAAACACACAGTACCACTTTCGGGAAAAAAAAAAAAACTTCCCCCCCCCCCGCCCCCCCCCCGCACACAAAGCAAAACAAAAAAAACAAAAAAAAAGGAAAAAAAGCAATGGATTAAAAGAGCTACATCCGGGGCGCGGCGGTCCACGAGACGGAGACGCTCAAGCGTCATTTCACGGCATCGCAGAAGGAGCAAACAACTACCGGTTGTGCAAAAAACGCCCATGCGGGTCCGAGTGAGTCTGGTCTATTGTGCCTGCGCGGGAAGGAGAGGAGGAGGAGAGTCGCTCTCATGCCGTGCTGCGTCTCATTCGTCTCTGTGCTTCTGCAAACTCAAACTCTGTACCGCAGCTCGAGAAGAGCTCAACGCTCGGCACTGGTTGGCTAGCCCCCATCGCCATCCTGACAGCATTGTTTACGTTCGTCATTTTGGTATCAATGCACATTCTCTCCCCGTCTACCGACCCGTGTCTGTCGTTTTACAGAGGAGGGGGGGGGGAGCCACTAAGAGGCTTTATTTAAACGAAGGCGCATCACGCTTGGCAGAAACGGTGACAGCGGACGCACTGCGTGGCTCGCAATCCCAGCCACCCCACGAGGCTCGCGAAGTGTTGTTTGAAAGACGACCCTGCCAGAGGCGACGGGCTGCACGCGTACACGCGCAGGAAGCGCGGCACTCAAACGCTTTGGAGCCAGCAAGTAGTGAGTATCTCCTGTGGCCAGCGAAGAGAACCATCGTGGTGACTAGTGCACGGCATTTATTTTGTGGTGGCGTGCGTTTCATA
>JAZHYW010016413.1:0-28768 GCA_037355805.1 Ixodes ricinus
TTAATAGTTTTTGCGTAATTAACGCTTTTAATTCTGTGTTTAAGGGCATGGTTTCAATTGCGAATTGCTCAGCATCATCAAAAAACACTAAATCAACAAGTTGCAGAACGATAGAAGGCACGTGAAAGGATTTTACAGCTTTCTGAAAAACCGCACAAATTCCTCGGGCTTTTAAGTTTCTGTTTGCTATCGGAGCGCATCTCGGCCTCGGCGGCACCGCGCCCTGCGGAGAGATGGTGCAACCAACCTCTACTGCGCTGTCATCGCGCCACGCAGCAGAGGCTGGTTGCACTATCTTTCCACGAGAGGCGGTGCCGCCGGGGCCGAGATGCGCTCCAATAGCGAACCGAAACTTAAAACCCGTCGAGGTTTGTGCGGTTTTTCAGAAAGCCTTAAAGCGCTTCGCGTACCTCCTGTCATTCTGCAATTTGTTGATTCGGCGTTTTTCGATGATGCTGAGCAATCTTCAAATTGAGAACCATGGCCTTAAACACAATATTAAAACGTTAATTATGCAAAAATATTTAACAAGCTAATTATCCCGGACTTTAATAATTTTACTAAGTAGGCCCCTGGTCTAGACCAAAATGACACAAGCTTTTTCTTGTTGACGACGCGTAGTTTTTGCAATATCGAATTTGTCCACCTTTCCGTGAAACACCCAGTATATATATATATATATATATATATATATATATATATATATATATATATATATAAGCAGCTGATGGATGCAAAAAATAGAGGATTAAATTTAACGTTTGACAAGAACACTGATAAACAATTTACAAACCTATGTAAACATGCTAAAAAGAGAAGATACAAATGAGACGTCTACAACTCTACTGTAATGCTGAATTAGGGCGCAGCTGTTAAGGAGGAGGAGGAGGGGAGGGGACGGAGAGGAGGTATGCCAGTCTCCTCCTTTGTACCCTCTCCTCCGTCTCTTCTCTCACTCCTCCCTCCTCCCTTCCCCCTCGTGACGTCACTCGTGACCCGAGTGACCCTCCTGAAGGCATCGTGAAGGTCGTGGCCTTCGTCGTGACTTTCACGAGTGACCTTCGTGACGTCACTCGTATACCGGCAAGCAGAAAGACTGGCAAGGAAGGCAGAAAATTCGAATGTCATTCACATCGCTTCTCGAGATGACCTGGATAAGATAGCATAGCCTCAAAAACCAAGACACCGAGCTAGAAATGCGTAACGGTGTGACGCGCACCATGACGTGTACGAGCTCTGAAGCTATAAGCCTTCTACACTGTAATGTTAGGAGCTTAAACAAAAACTATGATCCACTGGTCGCTTTGTTGACGCGGCTGGATGAGCGGTACAACGTTGTGGCAATCTCGGAGACGTGGCTTAAAAAAGATGAATTTATGAACATTCCTAATTATAGATTTTTATCCCTGCCAAGATTGGCTAGTTCAAGAGGTGGTGGCGTAGCATTATACATATCTTCACAAACCATATATAAGATATTACCAAACTTGACAGAGACTAAAACAGGCCTGTATGACATGCTGTTTGCGGAACTGGATTGTGGAGTCACTGTTGGTGTAATATACAGACCGCCAGAATCAAACACTCGGGCATTCCTAGAAAAGCTGGAAGATGTGTTGTACCGTCTTGCGAACAAAGATAACAAAACGATTATCTGTGGTGACTTCAACATAAATATAACAGACCCCTCAAGTACAGAATACCGGAACCTCCTGCTATCTTACGGCTTCCAGAACCATATTACAGATCCAACAAGAGTAACACTAACGTCTTGTTCAACAATAGATCATATACTCTCCAATTTTGAAGACAGCTCCGTAAAAGCTGGGGTTATAACAGAAAACGTCGCAGATCATTTCCCTACTTTTATTGTCGCTCCCAATGCAGAAAAGAACCTTCAAAAAGAACCCACAGTCGGCCATGGTGTATCAAGGTGGAATTACGAGGCAACTAAAAGGTCCCTTCAGGAGACAAACTTTTCTCAGATCAATTTTACCGACACTAACAATGCATATGATACCTTTTCAACACTGTTCAAGTCTTGTTGTATAGCACACAAATTCGTATCTCGCCGGGCAGCACAGCTTTATTCTCCCATTTGTCCCTGGATGAACGAGGAGATACTGAAGTTAATTAGGCTCAAGGAACACTGGTATAACAAAATGAAGCAAAACAAGGACAACGACTATTACAGGGAAAAGTTTAGAGTTGCACGGAACCTATCGCTATCCACCATGCGGAAGCGTAAAAAGCAATATTTTAGCAGCCGTATTGCAAAAGCTAACGGTAGCTCCAAAGAAATATGGCGCACAATTAACCTTGTAATGAAGTCCTCTCAACAATGTAACATTTTACCAGATTTGAACATTCTTAATTGTGATCAAGCGCACCTTGTGTCAATGTTCAATGACTTTTTCATTAACATAGGTACATCCTCAGCTGCAGTATCCGATGAAACGTCAAGAATTATCCTACCTAGCCCGTGCATTAATACATTTGTTTACGTAGAAATAACAGCCGCCGAAATTGTTGGCGTTGCCAGACAAATGTTATCAAACAAAGCTATGGGCCACGACGAAATCTCGGTAAACCTATTGAAAGACAACATTGACATCCTGTGCTACCCACTACAAAAACTGTTTAACCAGGCATTTTTATCGGGAATTTACCCAGAAAAACTTAAGATTGGGCGAGTAGTACCAATTTACAAAAATGGTGACCCTAATGACCTGGCTAATTATCGCCCGATTACAATTCTGTCCTGCATTAATACACTATTTGAAAAACTAATTGCCGCGAGAATAATGAACTTTGTCGAGAAATATAACATTTTGGTTGCTAATCAACATGGTTTTCGGAAAAACTTCTCTACAGGCACAGCAGTACACTCCGTATCCGAAATAGTCAATTCCTCCCTCAACAAAAATAGAACTACTATAGGCATATTCCTCGATATAAAAAAAGCTTTCGATTCTGTTAATCACGACATTCTTTTACAAAAACTTGAGCGCTACGGTTTTCGAGGGCCAGCTGGCAAATTTTTTCGTAGCTACTTAACAAACCGCACCCAATTTGTACAAATTTCCCATAATCAATCTACAACCGCGATAGTGAAGACTGGTGTACCACAGGGGTCGGTGTTAGGACCGATACTTTTCTCTCTTTTCATCAATGATTACGCAGCCTGCCTCAGACATTCCGAAGCAGTTTTATACGCCGATGATACAGCCTTACTAGTATCACATCATTCTCTTGAAGAGGCCGAATTACTAGCAAATAACGACTTGAAAAATACGATAACTTGGTTTAATTGCAACAAGCTGGTGCTAAATATTAAAAAAACTAAGTTCATTGTTTTCGCGTCTGATCGGAAACAACAATCATTTACATGTAACCTGCATCTAGGAGGTTTACACATCGACCAAGTTATCACTTATAAATACCTAGGAATTACCCTAGATTCAACACTACACTGGGCTCCCCACATTGACGAGCTATGTAAAAAATTAACCTTCGGATGCTTCTCATTAGTGAAAGCACGGAAACATTTTAGCAAACAAACATTACGCATGATTTATTTCGGTGTGTTTCATACTCATTTAACCTATTGTGTTGAATCATGGGGTTTCACTTACGCGTCATATCTAGCGAGAGTTGCCATTCTGCAAAGAAGGGCAATCAGGATAATAGCGGCAGCACCTATACATGCATCAGCTAAGCATCTTTTTAGTGAATTAAACATACTCCCCATCAACTTAGCTCGCGACCATAAGACTGCCACTTTAGTCCAAAGAATTTTAACCCAGAATACTCCATATCACTCTTCTATATTCAATTTTCCAAAACGTGAAACCCGACAACTACATTATAATAACCTTAACTTGCCGATAACTTACAATGCTTACGGGCGCCGCTTAATATCGTTCATTGGTGCGAAGATATGGAATAACATTTCATGTAATATAAAACTAGCAACAAATTTTGTACTCTCATTAAAACGATTTATTTCATCTGAAGTGTACAACTCACCCTGTTAACTCCGTACTAGTAGTTATATTATTTGTGCAGCTATGTATAGATTGTGTGAATGCCTATAGGATTGTTTTAAATGTGAATGTTTTTTTAATGGATCCATTACTAGCCATGTCGGCTATGGATCCAGATGACTAATCAGACATTTCTTTGTACATCTTTACGTGAATAAACATTGATTGATTGATTGATTGAACCTCCGTGACCATCGTAGCGCATCTTGTGACCCGTGACGTCACTCGTAACGTCAAGCGTGAGACGTCAGCGGACGTCAATGGGCACAGTAAGTCCGTGCTAAGGAGCGTGATGTTTGGCGCTCGCTTCAGTAAACGGACAGGAGTGCCGCCGGAGGCTGACACCCGAGCGCGCTCTTGGTGCACCGAGAATGTCTCGGAGCACGAGTGACTTCTTCGCGCTCCGTGACGTCAAGCGCACGAACAAGATGGCTCTGCTGTTGTCGAGATCATCGAAACGAAAGGCGTAGCCGGACCACGGCCCTTTTCAATTTGATTAGTGCTTAATCCAGCAGGTAAACTAGATTTGATTTGGAAGAGCCAAGGCAGCGATTCGCGTCGGAAAAGGGTTGTTCGTGCAGCTCGCCTGAAAACGATTTCATCTATCAAACGGTAGCGTGCCGATAGCAAAGCGACAAAAAAGTTGTCAGGTGAGAGACATAGGACCACTGCATCTTTATAATGCTTAGCTCAGCGAATAACCTCGATTGGAGAGCCCAAACATCTGTTAGCGTCGAGAAAAGGTCGTTCATGCGTCTTGCCTAAAAACGAATTGATCCTATCAAACGAGCGTGCCGATAGCTCAGCTGACAAAAGTTGTGATGAAAAAACAGTTAGTACGCTGCCCTTTTTAAAATGCTTAGCCCAGCGAATCAAGATACTTTGATTGGAAAGCCGAAACATGAGTTAGCGTTCCGGAAAAGGCTTGTTCGTGCATCTCGCCTGAAAACTGCTTGACATGCTATCCATTGAACAACGGTGTGCCGGCATCCGCGTAAGCTTCACGCCGCGCTGCACAGACGCAACCACGAAATATCTGACAAGCTTGAGGGTTTCCTGCATCGACAAGTTGGGTTCAGGAATGTTGCCTTTAACTTAAATCTAGCACAGCATGCATGGTCAAAAAACAGATCGGCCAAGGTAGCTTTAGTAATAACAATAATAATATCTTTATTTCGCATCATTCTTGGTGGGGAGCCCGAGTGGTGCAAGCTGCGATACGCAGCTTGACTGAGTCCTCGGTCCCCTTACAGTGGTGAACGGCAAGCATCGAGAAACAAAGATGAAAATCACATCAAGTAGCAGCTGAAGGTATTGCTAACAGAAAAACAAAAACAAAACAAATAACACTTATGAAAAGAATGCATCATGTACAAAAATATCCATGCAAGTCTTTGAAAGTCAAGTTTTCAAGGGAAACATCACTACTGCAAAAAGTATTTAACAAACTTGGAAGAGTAAATTGAAGCATCTGAGAGCCATAGTTCGTTCGCTGAGTAACCATCTTCCACTTCTCCGCGTGACGACTAGAATACACTGGTAGTGAACTTCTCACATGGCGAGATTTTCTAGAAACGTGTGCCCTTTATTCCTTCACTCTTAAAACTGGTACAAAGTCGATATGAATACGATTTGTGACATCAATTATCCTATAGGTTTTAAATGATTCAGCAGTGTGAAAATCCAAAGGTGCATTTACCTGTACCTCTTAGTATTTTCCTTTTGTAATATGAACAGTTTTTCAATATTAGTTAACGTTGATTTACCCCAAACGAGGTAGCAGTAGGCTACCTCGTTTGCACATTTTCCGCATGTGTGCTCGAGGCGAGTCTTCAAACCTTTCAGGAATATTAAAACGTTCGGAAGAACTTCATGACGTCACCGTCACTTTTACTTTACACCCTGCCGCTTCACACGGGTCTAATGAATTTATCTTGGAAATAGTTACGGCTTCTTGCGCCCGTATCCACAATATGCGGGTTCGCCATAGCCATGCGATCGAAAGAGTTCGTGTGGCTCGTCGATAGTTTCGGTGTGTTGATCTCCTGTACGCAATGCGCCGTTTGAGTTGCTGCAGCTCGGAGTATAAGAACTCCGGAGCGTCGGAGTAGGAGTAAAGGAGCGCGGACTTAACGCGGCTCAATGCGAAACGTGCCATGATGCAACGTTTCCCGCATTAGCAACGCGCGGGGCCCTCGTGACGTCACGAGTGCCCTCGTGATGCCACTCGTGACGTTACTTATAACTTCATTATGGGAAACGTCCCATAATGCATCGCATGAGTCACGACTGAGACCCACGCGTTTCATCATGGTACGTCTTCCCATAATGCAGCGCGCGGTTACGCCGACGGCGACAGCGACACCGCTTAAGCCGGAAACGGCGCCTCAGAGCTCCGCTCTAAAACAAAGGAGGCAGGGGATACGATTGGTTGATATAAAAGGCCTTGGTCGACGTTTCGGCTGTGGCACTGCCTTCCTCGGGAGGGGACCCACGTTCCGAAGAAGGCAGTGCCACGCCGAAACGTCGGCCAAGGCCTTTTATATCAACCATTTGTACCATCCTTCTCTTTGTTCTTTCTTTTATTTTTAGAATGTTTATCTAAGTTTGTAAACCGTTTGTCATTGTTCTTATCAGGCGTTACATATATCCCCCCTTTTTTGCATCCATCAGCTTTTTGACTGCGAACTCCTTCTTTTTGCCTTATATTACAGAATTATGGAAGTTTGTTATTTTTTTTTGCAAGATATCTCTCTATCTCTCTCACTCTCTCTCTCTCTCTCTCTATCATCTATATGTATATATATATATATATATATATATATATAGAGAGAGAGAGAGAGAGAGAAAGAGAGATAGATAGATATCTTGTGAGAAAAAATAACAAACGTTTCCGTAGTTCTGTAACATAAGGCAAAAGAAAGGGTTGCACAGTCAAAGTAGCTGATGGATGCAAGAAAGGGGGAATATATTAACGCCTGATAAGAACAATGACAAACGTATATTACAAACTATATATATATATATATATATATATATTTATATAAAGTCAAGAAAGTTGCGTACTGTCAGATTACTAATACTAATACTAATTACTAATACTAATACTAATGCTAATACAAACTTCGTATTAGTTACTCCGACAGTACGCAAGTTTGACTTATTAATTTTTCCCGGTCCATTGTTTTTATATTTACCTTACTTCACTGTATACTATATATATATATAAAATAGGAAGGCCTTCAAGGCTTCCAGTTTTAGAAGACTACTTTTCTCAGATTAAAAATTGCTACTGCTTAACTAGGCGATGTTCGATAAAAAAAACTGCGATGAAACAGCGTTGGCATTCGATGAAACGTCTACGATAAAACGGTATTCGATGAAACGGCGTTGGGTGGTTTTTCGGACCCAGTGTTCACAGCGACGGTTAATAAAAAAGCATATTCTATAATTTGTTTATCAGGAGTAATTACCAATTTTTTCTATTATCCTGTACCATCATTTGGCGATATCTGAAGGCTGATATATATTTATATAATATATGCACATACATTGATTATATTCGAGGGTTATTTACCTTAATTACAATTTGTATAGCTTTTCGATCCTAACAGCATCCAACTCCGGCTGTAGCAATGAAGCCTTGCACTTTCACCAGGGCAGAGAGCTGTTTCATTTTTCTCAAGACGCTCGCAAAGCAGTGCGTCAGGTATTCATGAGGTCCTCATTTGAAAGGGTGTTCAAAGCGGCGGCAGACATCTTCACTTAGAACCGAGGCAAGACGTCCGACGAGACTTCGAAAGCCCTGTTGCTCTGGGTCCCCAAGGTGTGACTGGTGGCGACAATGAACACTTCCATAACACTCTCGTGCTGCGTGTCTTGCCCTGGGACAGTAAGGTAGAAAGTAACACCGGGAAAGTAACGGATTACTTTTTTTGTAATCAGTCACTTACTTCTATGGGTGGGTAGTTGCAACTGTAATTAGTTTTAATTTAGCCTAGTGCAATTGAAAATGTAATGACTCACATTTGTTAGTAACTTGTACAAGTTTTGCTGCCGGTTTTTTGTCGGTTCTGAATGGGAGGGAAGAGATTGCGAGCTTAGGCAATGATAATGGTACCGAAATCATCTGGTGGGCTAGTTGGCTGTACATCTTGGTAAAATTAGCGGAAAGACAAGGGAGGAAGAATATACGTTCTTTCTCCTTGTCTTTCCGCTAATTTTATCAAGAGAATGGCATCCTCTACCTCAAAGCAAAGTTAGACACCCGGTAAATTCTTCTTTTTTTCTTCTGCGCGCATGCGCGATTGTTCACGCGTGGGAGATTTGACAAGCAATGTATATTACGAAATATGTGACACAACGACAAAAAAAATATATTTGGAGAGCCATCACAAAAAAAGCATATCTTAGAATATAAAAAAACAACGTCCTGTGCAAAAAAAAAAAAGAAAGTGTTTCACAACCTTTAACGTACAAAAATAATAAAAGAAACAAGAAGCCACTTAAAGACGCTCAACCAAACCATCTCTTTCCAACATCCCCGGCTGCCAGAACTTGATGACCGAATAGGTTAGCGGACACACCTTCTAATATATCGGCCGGAGCACATCTGGACCCACAGGTTGTCCGACAGCTCATATTCTGCGATCGAAAGGAAAATCTTTTACTTCGACGGACGGCGCAGCGTTCGGTTTGGTGCGAGCGACATCGGTAATTGTGTTGTGTGTACGTTTATACAGCCGGCAGTTAGTCTGCCTCAGCGGGCGTCTGGTGCCTCAGCATCAGATGAGAAATATAGCTAGTGCTGTACAGCTGATAGCCATGGTGTCTTTAACGTGCACCACGCAATAGTGATACACAACAGCACACCCAGTACGATGCTCATCCAGATCGAAGCGGCAGGGGCGGGGATTGGAGAGAGCCAGCATTTGTGCGGCTTCGATTGCTTCTCCTGGAAGGGAGTTTTCCCACGACACCTCACGTGATCGATGACCGCACGGATTTAGGAAGAAAACGGATAGGCCTGCAGAGCTGAGGGAGAGCCTTCCACCCGGTCGAGCTTTGGTGACTAGTAGTTGCCTGCCGGATATAGGTTGGGTTGAACTAGAATGATGAAATCGTCATTCCGCCTATCAGTCCTTGAGTGTGCCGCCTTTGAGACTCCAACATATTGAATAAAATTTTCATTGCACAGTTTATATTCCTGTTGTCATTTTAACACGCGGATATTGTATGATCTGGAGAGGAAGAAATTCGAGGGGTTTTCCGGTGACCAGTAAGTAAAAATGCATGAATGCAGATGCATCGCTATGATGCTTTTATTGGAAATCAGAGGGTCGCAAGAACCAAAGCCTTGCACAAAAAGGAAGGTTTCGCGCTAGAATGTGAGTTGTGGAAGTTCACCCAACTTGACCGTGTAAACCAATATGAAAAATACAAAAATAAAAAATAAATGGAAGAAATAAAAGCCCTGGGGAGGAATAGCTTAGCCCAATTGAAACACTGAAGCACATGTCCGTTCATAACATCCATGCCTTCCGATCGTGAAAAAAAGGGGAGGGGCCCAACGCGACCCGAACCAGAGTGCCGATGCGCAAAGGTAGAAATAAATGCTGTAAACGACTTAATTTTCGCGGGCTCAGATTTTCGCGAATCGGTCCAAAGCTGAAAATTTGAAATTATTCGCGGGTTCTAATTTTCGCGAATCGAGTGTAGCTTCCGTAGCGTTCACATATTGGCCGAATTGTTCAATAAGCAGAGTCGTCAAAGGCCTGCCCCAGTAGAGCGACTGCAACTGCGAGGGACATGAAAACCTGCACAAATAAGGGGAAACTGCCGTTTCCGACATGACGGCGGGAGCAGTTCAAAGCCCCTCCCCCCTCCCCACCACCCACCCAACCAACAACTGAAGTATGAATGCGAAGCGAAGGGGCCAACGAAAACCTGTAAAAAAAACGAAAACGGGGCATCGAACGGGACAAGAACAAACTAACAGAAGGCGAAAACGGAGCCCCTAGCTATACCTACGCAGGACTCCCTAGAACCTGACATCCGTTTAGTGCTGTCGTTCCGGCGAGAGAGTTGCCGATCCCGAATAATAGAGCCAATTCCCTTTTCTGCTTGGGCGTGTGTGTGTCTCGCGTTACCTTTCGAAACTAGACATGTCGCCAAATCAAAAGTGCACGAGCTATTCAGTCACGATGAGGCGCTTCAGAGTTGCGGGCGCAGGCAAGCAGAACGGTGGTTTGACGATGTATATACAAGAATACGTGCGGAACACTGCCGAGTTGAACCTGCGGTTGGAATATTTTCTTTTATAAAAATCGCGAATTAACACGATCGAATGGAACAATTTAAAACTAGATGTTTGGATAAACCAATCACGGACAATAAATACTCCTCGACCCTGCTTTTTTTTTTCTGTGCGTGGTTGGTTTAGCCGGTGATAGCAAACCGAGAAAAACAACGAGCACCATGAGTATGCACTTTAGGCGCTGTTTGATTGGCTTCATCGGGTGGTAGCGTGGGCTACGGTTGCACTTCAAAGGGAAACGGAGAATGCCCAAGCACGTCGCACCCAACATACTTTCAGATTTCTCATCGACATTGAGCAGCTAGCTATATATTATATTTTGTATTCACATAAAAAACAAAAACAAAAAAATATTACCCTGTACAGTCACCGATGTTTGCAGACGTCTTTCATTTAACAGTGCTTTACCCGAAAGAAAACCATCCCTCTTCATTGTTGGAGGGGGCAGCAGCAGTTCCGTGTAGACCGTTGCAGTGGCGTCGCCGTCCCAGGTGTCCCATTTAGCCCCCGAAAAAAACAGCCGACTTGGTTCGACGTCCAAATAGACTTCCCGTTTCCGCGATAGACTCTCTTTCCAATTTTACGACACTGTAAATCTCGTGAGAAACAAATATAAAAGAGAAAAGGGGGAAACAACGCTCCGCTTGCCAGCCTAGTCAGAGCCAGGCCTCGGAGACACGGGAATTGCGACAACGCGAGAGTTTGTTTTCCCTTCGGGTGGCCGCGACCCAACCGTTTGGAGAGAGATTATCTCGAGCCGCGAGCTTGTCCGACGAAGTCGATGCACATCGCCAAGCTCGGCCTCGACGTTCGGGTGGTAATGGAGGAAAAAAGTTTTGTTAAAATATGAAGCGAACGTTATGTAGCGTAGAATATCAGCGAAATGATGCGACGCGCTTCTGGCACTTCTTGATTGGCTTTGTCGAAACTTAGCGTCAGTTACGGTCGGGCTTAGTGGAGTGAAACTGTGTATAACGCACCTTGGTTTAAATGGAGACTGAACCGAAATTTGGATTTCACAAAATAAGGCCGCAGAAGCGTTGAACGCGACGCTACGAACTCCAAAACATCACTCATGCATTGATATTCTCAAACGGATGGCCGTACTTTTGGAAAAGAAGGACGAGATACGTCATAAGCGAGGCTTATGACGTCATTGTTTTCTTGGAGAATTTGAGAAAGAGAGGAAGCTGCCTCGCTTCTCTCCTCCTCGCTTCGGTTCACCAGCTCGACGGGACGTAGTAAGGAGGAGAGGTAATGAGAATCGTGATGTGACTTCTCTCGTTGGTCCTCGTCGGCCGTGTTCAATCGCGCACTTATTTCCTAATAACTACGGCGATCCGTTAGAGATATCGCTGTATGAGTGATGTTTTGGGGTTTTGGAGCGTCGCGCCTATCCGTCCAACCTTGATTTTGTGAGCTCGAAATTTCGGTTAAGTATCCTTTTAACGAAAAGCTATCGGAACTACGAAACAGAAAGAAAAAGACTGCATCGCGATGTCAAGCTTTGGCCCACAGATGCACGATGGGCGGCGTGCCAAAACGCAGATTATGAGTGTACAAACGCTCCCAGTAAAATAAGGTGTCATTTTTTATTCACATTCGACGTTAGTAAATTATCCTATTCAGCTCTATGGTGTCGTTAATCGTAGATACACAAATTAAAATTGTTCCCCATTCCTCGGACGGTGTTGATATTTAATACAGTATTTGAAATTATGTTGGACAATATATTTACCGGGTCTTTTACCGCAACTAATTCAAAGCAGCAACCACCATTTATTTATTCTTAACTTTCAAAACCCGTTATAGTTGACGCGAGTTTTGTGGCCAGTACCATTAATATTATAAAAGTTTCATCCTGTGCCGGAATAACATAATCAATACGAACTATAAATAAAGAACGCTTACTTCCGGTTTATGTTATTTCAAAAATGTATACGAAGTTCTCTAATCACAGAGCACTATCAAACAATTGGAAAGGTGGGGAAGTTGGGACTAATATTTTGACCAATCCCAGAAACTTCTAAAATAATCTGGCAGAAGTTAGGAAAATCTCAATCTGGCCGTTTCTTCGGTATATCCTCGAGGCGTTTAAATGCATACCATTCACGGGTTCTCTGTGAGGTTATGCTGTCTCTTGACGTAACCGAGCCACGTGACGTCAAAATGCCATATGTCATTATGATTTCACGTGACGTCAATGTGTCACGTGAACACCTTCCGCTAAATTTATCGGGACAACATCCCGTTCACCAGGATTCAGCTCCACCCTTCGTTGAGGCTTCATTCCGCGTGCACAACAGAGCTCGGAACTGGCCCCGTAAATACCACGCTTTTAAAACTGTCAAGCACCACCGACAGATTTTCCGCAATGACGCGAGTGCTCGCTAGAAAATCATCAACTTGCAGCAAGGGCCCCTCTGTTATGTTAGCAAGACAGAGAAGCGGGGCTGACAACGAATCGTTTATTAATTACTCGGCCGCTCGGCCACTGCTGCCTTTGCTCCGGGCCGGTGTAACCCTACCTTGACACTCCCCTCGCGCCAGCTAAAGCAGCACTCGCGTACCTCCCCGACGGGCGTACAACGCCGGCCGTGTTCTCTCCTGATTAATGGCTCTTCGGTCCACCTAATTGAGACAGCGGCTGCCCTCTTGAGTGCAGACCCACGCTACGGTGCGCGACGCGAAAGCGATGTCACTTCCGCCCTGAGTGGTGGTTAGGTTGCTGTTTGGATCTGATTTGAGACGCGCGCAACCACATACGGCGATCAAAGCGAACGGACCTCTAGAAGGAGCGTCGAGTTGTTTATTAACGTGAGCAGTGCGTGTGCTTTACCGAAAAGAATGTAGACGCAAGCACGCAAATATATTATCCTCGTAATAATTTTTTTCCTTTTTTTCAGTTTCTTTTCTTGTCATTTTATATCTCGCATTACCCATAATGCTGCAGTAACACTGCTCGTATATAATACATAAGACACGGTGTTCGTTGAAGACGCGATGACATAATTACCGCTCGGACGCACTTCCAGCATATTCGAAACATCTTTGCTTCACACATGTATATGTACGCTTAGGACGAGGTCTGTACACAAGTTTTTATGACCAGTGTCTCCTACACAGTTGTACAAAAAAAAAAGAAACGTGCTTCAAACAATGTCCGCAGAGTGTATTTTTTGTAGAAGTATGAGCGGTATATGAGCGTGTCGTCGGCACTTTTTCTTGTCTCGACCGCGTCTCCTTTTCTTCTTTCTATCACCGCCGACAAGAATTAGAACGACAAAAAGGGTTAATCCATAGCCTTCTACATGGTGACAAAGCCTGGCAGTTCGCCGCGAGAAGTGGCCGCCGAAATGGAAGAGGTGAGAGCGGCAGACAACGGATGAGAGGAGAGCAACGTGACTGGCGCCCCACTGCGGCGAGGCGCCGAAACACGCTTCTCCCAAGCGGACAGGTGTGTTTAGGGTCCTCGCCGCTGCACTAGCTGTGCGCTGACGTCCTGGTTCCCAGAGAAATGACTGCTTGATGCTCTGCGCTACCCGATCCTCGTGCTCCAGATGTGCGACCGGGCACTCGATGGCTCCGTCGTCGAGCTGCCTGGCTTTGAGAGTATAGAGGAGCTATGGTTAATCAGTTTCTTTCACCTTTAACGAGAGCTTCCTACTTTTCATTAATCATTCAGCGTATCGCGAGTCTCCAAAGTGCCCGTGCAGCCAAAGTTAGGGAAGAAGGAGCGCGTGCTCCTCGCCCTCTGGCTGGGCATTCGAGAGAGACGCCCTGCACTTTTTATCCTCTCAGTGGCTAGTGTAATTAAGCTTTATTTAGCTTCCTCGCTTACCTTGCTCATAATTTTTTTCCTCGATTTTTCAAATAATTTTTAACTGGAACCCCCAAGTTCCAATATTTTGTCCGTCCGTACGTTCGTCCGTTTTTCAGCTCGTCCAGTGCATTTACCGCTAAATTTAGCGGAGGAAATTAGCGTCACCTGATCTATACGCCCAGTTTCCCTGACCTGATGTCCCGAGACATTCGAGTACAATTTGATGCCACGTCACCTGACGTAACAAGAAGTATACATCAATTCAGTTCTTCCATTAAATTTAGCGAAATAATTTCCGTCGCGTGACCTTTAGTGCAATTTATTTTCTACTATTAAATCTAGTGGGGAATTGATTAAAAAAGAGGTTCTTTATTCTCAAAAACTACCGTTTCAGGTCTAGTAAACAAAATTTAAACGATCAGTCACGAAGCTCTGCATTTCCCACATGATAGAAATTCTGAGATAGAGGTCGGTGTCCATATTGTTTGTTTGTTTGTTTTCTTTTTCCCCCCTCCAGCATCCGCATTGTTTTTCAACGACAAAGCGAACGACATCGCTAGGTTTTTGTACGAAAAAAGCATTATGCACCCTTGCTACGGCGCCTGGGACGCGTCTCCGACAAGGTGTGTTTCCCGCACCGCCCAGAAGAAAAAATTGCACCATCTTCCCGAGGGGAACCGTAGGGTGATACGGGCATCGTGTTGGTTCCGAGGAAAGAGTCAGTTGCGTGCTGACGTCGAGAGATGGCGCCACCGACTGCCTGGCGGTACCCCCTACGCTGAGCCTTCGTCGCGGCTCGCGGCAGAGAAGCTTGGAACGCTCACCGCTCGCCGAATACTTTTTTCACACCGCGGAGGAGGAGACTGGGGAGGAGAGTTGCGCGTTCGCGCGCGGTGCAAATCTACAATCAGACACGCGCGCAGTGCGCGCAGCTGGTAGAAGGGGAGCCAGGCGGAGGTAACTTTTGCGCATTTCGTTGGAGAGAGGAAGGGGGAGAGTTGCGCGTGCGCAGTTGGCGAGTGCTGGACTACGACGCCGCAGGACGTGGGCCAGGCGCAGAGATGCTCCGCATCTAAAGAATATGCTTCCCTCGATATCCGCCCGACAACGTCATAAGAAGTGTCACGGTGTCGCCGGTCGCGATGCTAGCGGTGTCCGGCAGCGATGCTTGACGTGGCAGATGCCTGTTCTTCCGCAGAGTCGCTCATCAATCTGAGCGTTCCGGAAGCATCGGCAGCCAGAGGTTGCGACGCCGTGAACACAGCGACACACCTTCGCTCGCGCTTTCGCCCAGCATTTCTACGACCAGCCACCAGGATCGCGACAGTCAGACGGCAGGAAGACCTCAGGCCTGTGACGTCATTCGTTGCCACTTGAGGACCGCTTCGATGTATAGGGCGGGATGGGAGGCCAAACACACAAGTCAGAGACCAGCGCTCCATGCCACCGCACAATTAATCGGGTCGTGTCGCCGCTCCCTTTAAAAAGAGCGTTCTACGGCGATGCCTACCGGCTAGACTGTCCACTAAGCCGCGGCCACAGCGGTAATACACCGACAAGAGGAGACGGCTCGCTGATGTTTCTTCTTGTACGACTTCTCTGTCACATTGGTCCGTACTCACACTGGCTGCAGTGACATGAGCCGAAGCATACAAAATAAATGAAAGCAAACGTGGCTTTGAGCATTCTTGAGGCGCTTCAGCAGGTGAATTCTCTCGCCGTGTCTGCTAGCCAAAGTGAATGTCTTCTGTTGGACGAACGCGCACTGGGAGCAGTGGCTTTTGGGTTTAGGGCGGTCGTCGAATCAGCTAAAGTAACGCCGGCAACGACGCACACGTCACTTCTAGTTTCATTAGGCACTCCAAAGCTACGCTTCGTTTGCGGGGGACGGAAGGAGGAGGGGCGTGTGGGTTTCTTGGAGAGAGCCAGCGAATGCGTGCAAATTCGCTGCAGAAGAATCATTCTTCCCCGAGCGAATTCGACATTCTTCATTGTTTGTTTGTTTTAGTCGGTCCTGCAAGAAGATAAACGTTATAGCGGAAAACAAGCTTAGAGAAGGAAAGTGAGTTGCCAAGAACACGAAAGCATAGTACGTAAATGACTCTGTAGCGAGTTATTTCTAAAATGTAATCAGTCCGATTCTCTTGGAGTTCTTCTTTTTTAACGATGCGTGCCTGCTTCCAGCGCAACGCAAGATTATATTTACGGAGTCTGGGTATTCCGTCGAGAGCGGGCCTGACTTGATTTCAACGCACAGTCGAGTTTTCGTATGCAATTTCCAAGAAACCTTGATTGGAAAGGAAATGCAAACGCAATAATTGCTCCATGCGCAGGGCCGACACGTCCGGCTGCTTGTCGAGGCAGACAGACGAACGACGAAACACTTTCTAACGGGTATTTTGCGCATAACAAAATTTATATTTTTTTCAGCTTGTTTTTCTTTTCCTGCTTGAAATTTATTTGCATATAGAATTTGACGAGAAACGAGGATGGTTGTCTAGTCTACATTATTCGATGGATATAGCACTGCGAAAGTAAGCGATTGAACTAAATTGGAGGTCATTGAGTCACAATTTTCACATGGGTATTGAAAGTAAAAGAGAAAAAAGCGGTCTTGTATCAGGAGTTTTGTAAAGCATGTTTTTGTATATTGCACTTTAGGCTATACAAATTCTCAATGTTTCGGCTTCGTCATTATGTAGATACAAGGACGAAGTACGAAAGTAGAAAAGAGCGGGATCAGGTCAACAAATTTACAGCCATATGCGTAAATTTAACTTCGTAAAATATATTCATGAGGGATGTTCTTTCCCAATCTTTGGACTCATGCAAGTGAAACAAAGCGCAAGACTAACATTGTTTATTTAACTGTAACTATGTACAATTCCTTGTTGTCGTTTATGTAAATGTACGCACGGGGTGTTTGATTCTGGTTCAAATATAAATGTTTAGAAAAGCCGCAAAACGTACACTAATGCGTTCTAGCAGAGTGAATTATACGACCGGGAGTATATAATATAGTTGGACGATGAGTCGCAATAAGTCTGAGTATATGCACACAAATTTAATATTTAACGTTGCGCAAATGGGATGATAATCTTATCATCCGACGTTTTTTCGATCCAACAACTTTGCGCCTGTTGCACGCGTGGTTACTTTAGAGCGCCCCAACGATCCCTACGTGCAGCAAGTTCATGGTATACTTTACTGATTTGATGGTTTTTGACGATGCTTACCAGCTTCAAGTATAACCATGTTTATTTGACAAATCAAGAATTTTAGCAAGTTTCAATTGATTTTATAATTTATCGTTACGACAAGCCCCTATAATGGGAGATTTCGTGAACACTTCCCCCTCCGCTAAGCCCTCCCCAACGAGGAGCCGCTACTGCTGCAGCGTTGATGACCTTGACTGTAGGGTTCCGAGGTATCAACCGGGTTGCGAGCGTTGCGAAACGGCGAAAACGATCTACAAAACTCCCTACTCAGTCTTATGTAAGTACGCTCACCTGCACAAACCGAATTAGTGCAGCTTTCGCGATTTCTACAATAAATCTGTAAAACCTGAAAAAACAAAATTGTATGTTGTTTCATTGACGTTTTTGAGGCTTTAGCCGTCATCGCTCACCATCCTGTTTCTCGCAGAAGTCCCGAAGTAGAGCAACAAAGAGAGGAGACGAGAACGAGGCGGTTCGGTAGCGGCTCCCTTAGCTCCGAACAGGGTCACTCGAGTCAGAGTCATCGGAGCGCCTACTGAACGGCAAAAAAAGCCGCGGCTCCAAACCTGCTTCGACGTAATTTCCGCTTCCTCCTGTGCCAGACGGCCTCGAATAAGCTGAAGCAGACGGTGGCGAGCACGATCGCTTTTATTTGACGCCGGTATTGAAAAAGTCTTGACAAGGTCGTTGAAGAAAAAGCGAGTGACCGTGCACACCAGCGCTGCTGTTCGAAGCGAACAAACGCAATCGAGCCCTTCGCTTTGCGGTGCAAAGGCAGCTTCTGTTATAAAATCCGACAAAAAACGTCATCAGCACACGCAAAATATAGAGCTCGGCGAATCTACGCCGCCGGTTGCAATACTTTTTATGCAGCCATGCGTTTGTTCTGCCCTTCGTAACGAACTGGCTCTAAAATGTATTCGTATGCATTTTATATTCGTATACACGCTCGGAGATCAAGGCTTTGTCAGCCGAAGCGAGGCGTCAGCCAACGTGCACCTTGTTGCTTACGCAAACAAAACATCAATCGGGATCATGCTCTGAGTGGTGTCCAACCGGCTACCGAATTCGCGATTATACCCTGCCTTGCTCTGTTCAGCGCGGACAGGACTATCGTCGATATTCACCGAGTTTCCGTGCAACGGCGATCAAGACACGCGCCAAATGAACGTTTACGTTGTTTATTAGCATACTCAAACCCAACAAAATACGGTCCAATGCATTTTCCGAAAAGAGCCTTACCTGAAAAAGAAATTCGAACGCGTTATTCGTCTTACCTTGAGCACTTTTCATTAACAAAAGCGAGCAAACCACACACCCGCGACAGAACCGACGCAGCTTCTCCCTGGCTTCTCCGCTGCCATTTTTTCTCTTTTAGCGCCGGAAATCGTCACGAGTCAGGAAATGACGTCCTCTTAAGCTCCTTTGACTCTACGTGCACCGTCTCCGGACTCGGTGCTTGGAGCTTGACTCCGAAGCCCCGGAGTTACGTGCACCGGAAGTGACTTTTGGCCGTCCAGTGGAAAGAGTCAGTGACTCCTTGACTCCGGGGCCGCTACTGAACGCGCCCAATGCTTGGGCAGGACGGGATCCAGGCATTTCGGTGCAGGTCGCTTCGGTGCAAGACTCTTCGGCTCGGTATTTGTACTGCACAAACGTTTCAGTGCACGGACGTTTCGGTGCACGGACGTTTCGGTGCACGGACGCGTTTCGGTGCACGGACGTTTCGGTGCACGGACATTTCGGTGTAAATAGGATATGTGTACTGAGATGAATAATTGAACCTCCAGACATTGCAGACCTTTGTAAACCCTTAATATTTAGAATTATAAAGGGTACAAGATGTATTGGTGGAGATTGGAGATTTAATGCTCAATTTAGCTGTTTTGTCCCTTATTAGAAATATATGAAATATGAACTTCAACAATAAAAATCAATTACGCCGCCGATCCAATAATAATAATCCATACAATTTGCGAAAATGGAGTATGTTTTTTGCGATATGCATTGATGTAATTTAAGGGCATGATAAGGATCGATCGGTTTAGCGTTAAGTTAGTTAAGGCAAAATGATGGTATAAACGAGTCACCACGTATATATTAGAAACAGTGGAGAGGGGAAAAAGTAAGCCGAAGATAATTTATTAGTCATTCGATTATTAAAGGAGTCATAGAAACGCTTTTCCAACTTTTTACTCATCAACTCATAAATCGCGCATTGTACCAAACAGTTCAAGAAGACGGAAAGAGGAGAGTCCCTCTTGCTCGGACTCTTCTTTGTGCGCCCGGATACAGCCATCCTCCCCTACAAGATCAGCCCGTCACTCAAAATTCCGACAAAAGTTGCTTTCCCCATCCCGTTCACCCCTAGTTGACAGTGCTGTGGAAGCTACGTGCTCTTTGGGCCAGAAAAACACTTTTGCACGTGATCCGGCTCTCTGCGCATACCCACGCGCAGAGAAGTGAGGTCAGGTGAGGAAAGGGAGGCGGCTGATTGGTCCGGCAAGTACATAGCTTCCACCACAATGTCAGCTTAGGGGTGAAGGAATTAAGTGAGGCCGCTGCCGTGTGACGTGCGTTTGGGTTTGGCGACGCGCTGCGGAGGCCCGGTGACGCGCTGCGGGGACCGCGGATGTATCACAGTGAAAAAGCAGAGAGCATACGAAGGGAAGGAGGTACGCAATAGTCCGCTGTGTTTTCAAATCTTTGTACCGAAAGTAAGGCTTTTAACTTCCTACTTTTTTTTCTTTTGGCCCACTGAACGATGGGCTATAAGTAAAATTCCAATCTAAATTGATTTATTCCAGCCCAAAATTTGTTTCAAGGGTCCTTTAAACAAAACAAATAAATGGATTTTTATTTGTAGACACAAGGATGAATGTTACATACCTATAAATAACTTACATATTTTTGAAGATTTATAAGCAGTGTGGTAATAAAACATTCGACCTACATTCAGAGACAAAATATGTAACCACAATTACAAATGATACCCACCAAAAACTTCATACACAAAAAAGTCGTATATACCAACACATATGGGCATTAAGGTGTCAAGGGGAGTGATAACATTGTCTGCAATGGCGGTGACCAAGTGAAACGACCGGCACAATAAAAATTAAAAACAACGTGAGGGTCATGAACAACTGTGTTATGCGCCACTCTCCAAGAGTGTCCAGAGTCGCTGATAGAATAAACATGCCAGGAATCGTACGGCTGCAGATTGGTGTAGCCTTCAGCTGCAAGGATGAAGTCATATTGTGCCTCAATACGTTGGGCTTAAAAGTCGCGCAATTCTATAACATATCAAAGCTTTATCTCCGAGCAATGCCTGATAATAATGCTCGAGTAAATGAAGGTAACCTGTGTTACTCATTCTACGCCTGGAATGTCTTATTGTTATGAACCTAATCCAGTCAACTGGCTATGGGTTTTCCTGATTATTCAGCAACATTTATGTGCCTTCCTGCTGATAAATGAATAATATTGAATTGAACTGCATATTCGCTCAATAAACCATAAGAAAACAGATAGGAAACATTAGCACTTACGATATTTTAGGCATCGCTTGCGGATCAAAGCGTATGATAGGGCCAAAGCTAGCATCGACGGCTAACGCAGCACTCGTGTCCAGTGAATGTACGCCAGACTTGGACGGAACACATTAGAAGTAGTCAACTTACTTTCTATCAATTACTTTTTGAAGTAGTTTTGTATTCGGTTGACTACTTTTATTATGTGAGTGATCAAACGAATATTCTGATTACTTTTGAAGTTATAAGATTTATTGTAACAGTTAGTAATTTTTCAACACCCCCCTTTCCCCGGTTTCCGGGTTTACGACGACTCGAAAACTTAGTCGCCACGTTCCGAGTTAAAAATGCTGCGATATGTTACTTTTGTCAGCTTCTAAACGAAGGGAACCATAAAGAAATAAAACCATTGTTACCCAGCTCTACGAATGAAATTCAGGCTCTTTGTCTGGACAGTTCCAACAATGGTTTGTTGGGATTTGTGCTGAGACTGTCAAGTTCGGGTACGGACTTGACAGCACGAAGTACGAGCAAAGGCTACAAACTTCCCACGCAAATGCGCTGTTAGTGGGAAGTTCGATGAGTTAATGTAAAACATTTTTCTTTATTAACTGTTCAATCCAAATTCGACTCAAAGCATATCCACACTTGTCTGCCCCAAGAAAAGAAATCCAGATAATGTAAATGCTAAGGTGTGACAAAAATGTGTAAGCTGTTTGTCATATGCGTGTTAAGCGTTTGGCGTTCCACAAAGAATCCACATCTTTCGGCAGAGTGGCAGTAACAGAAGGAAGAAAGAGGGAATAGCTTTCTTATGTACTAATCGTGAGGCGAAAAACAAGCCGCAATGAGCACAAAGGCGATTTCTCTGGAGCTGAATCTATGTCACCGTAGCTCAGTAAACCTTACAATTCCGTTGCAACCCAAGAAGGTAGGGCGAGGAGTGAGACGGGCTTGGGAAAGGAAGCAGACGGAACGCTGGAGAAGAGAGGCGAAACCTCCTCCTCTCTTTAGCGCTCCGTCTGCTTCTTCTCCAGCCCGTCTCAACCCTCGCCCACCTTTCTGAGTAACAACTACTTAAGGGTTATTTGCGTTCGCTGCGTGCCACAGCCACGTATGAAGAAGCCTCAATCTGGATATCCGGAGAGGATGGATAGAGACGATGTGTAGTCCGGTGATTCCCTTACAATATGCCCGTTTTCAAACCTGGAAGACTTGTCAGTAAGCCTTGCGTGATATCTTAGAGCAGATCTCGTACTTATGTTTTATTTATATTATTTAGGTTTTTTTTTTCTTTCGAGACGTGAGCAATTTTATTTTTACTGAGTTTCCCATTGTTTTCAAGTGATAACACCACGAAGCTTTTAAAGTAATCGAAAAATTAACGGTTATTTTTTGAAGTAATGTCCAATTATTTCTACTCTCTAGTAATCAAGTAATCTACCCGGTGTTCCAAATAGCGGCCAGGCTCTTTAGATCGACCGTAAAAATCGTTTTTGTAACCTATCGCGCTACGATTTTGTGCAGCGTTGCCCACAGGAGGTGAGATTTTTGCTACTAAAATTTACAAATATCGAACCTACCTGAAAAAAGCAAAAAAAAGAAAGAAAACTGCTTAACTCATATGAAAACGCAGCGAAACCACCGGTCTTCTAAACAATAGGGCGCCCTATGGTTTGAAGACCGGTGGCTTCGCTGCATTTTCATGGAGTTAAGCCTTTTCTTCTTTTTTTTATTTCCTCAGGTAGGTTCGATCTTTCTAAATTTTATAGAAAAATGCACCACCTGTGGGCAACGTGCACATAATCGTTAACGCGATAAGTTAAGAACCGATTTGAGCTGCTCGATTCAAAACCTGGCGATATTAAGACACTCGTACCAGTGATACTCTTAGACCAATAGTAATAGTAATTGTAATGCATTACTTTTTCAGAGTAACCTGCACACAGACTGATGCACGCTCAAGACCGACTCTGCAAGTATAGTGTTCTAACACAATAGTAGACCGATCTCACCGGCTAGTTTCACTAAGCCACCGCTGCTGCAATGCACGGAGAGAACTTTAGTCTTTCTGCAGGTGCGAAAACCTCGCTGGAGCTCTGCGCGTGTAGAGACACGAGACGGCACGAGCCTTCGCATGCAGTGCCATAGCCTCCTATATAATGACAAAGCCTGGCAGATCGCCACGAGAAGCGGCCGCCGAAATGGAAAGATGGAGCGGCAGACAAAGCGGATGCGCAGGCTAGGAAACTCGCGTGCCTTCAGGCGCTCTGATCGAGCGTCGCAGGCTGCAAACCGAAACGCAACGCGCGTGCGTCTGACGCGTTACTTATCTGAAGCGGCTATCGCTCGGCAACGAGTAACGTGATTTAGTTACTTTTTCAGAAGGTACAGGTGAAGCGGTGCTCACTGCTGGCCGCTCAAGCTAACGCGTAACGTTCGTGTACTGCTCGTAGAAGTGTTTGGTCTTTAACGCCGCTTTAACGGCCTTGTTTTAAGTCTAACGCTCGGTTGTGTCTAGTTGCGGCCAAGGCGGATGAGCGAGGACCAAATTACGTCAGTGCAGCAACTATGTATCGCAGAACACGTCAGTCGAACGGTTCGACTGGCAGTGTCATGCGATAAACGTTGTACGCGCCGACAACTGGAATGTGCTTAGACGACGGCACAATCGGAGTTCGTTATTGGTTTTCCTGAGCCACGCGTACGGACCGAATACAGCAGCCCGAGGGTTGCAAACACGGGAGGCCCGCTTACACACTTCTCCCAACTGAACAGTTTGTTTCAGGATCCTCGCCGCTATAAAGCAATGCACTGACGTCCCTTTGACCGTAGAGAATGGCTCGTCTAATGCTCTGTGCTACCAGATCCTCGCGGTCCAAATCTGCGACCAGGCACTTGGTGGTTACGCCGTCGAACTCCCAGGCTTTGTGCAGTATAGAGAGGCTATGGAACTGCCGTCTTCCTGCTGTGGACTACAGTTATGGCAGCGTGTCGCATGCGCCGAACGCTTAGTGAGATTGAGTTTATTGGCGATAGCAGCTTACTTGAAGGCGACGCTCTTTTTGAAGAATGTAGTGATATACTTTGTGTTCAGCTTTGGTCCGAGTGCAGCAGACATTATAAGCCGAGGGCCGAATCAAACATCGCAAATCGGCACGCAACGTCATGGCGTGCACTCTGCAGTTGATAGGACCAACCGGTATTCGCCGTTTCTCTGTGAGTGCTCCTCCTTGACTAGTCCTATCGAGCGCAGAGAGCACGCCATGACGTTGCGCTTTTTGCGCTGTTTGATTTCTCCTTCGGCTCATAGCATTGAATGGGCTCCGGACCTAAGGCGAAAACGAAGTATAGTACATAAAAAAGAAAAACACAACTATAACGACACAGAGTTTTGTGAACGCTTTTTTCAAAAGTGCATTATCCGTTTGTTTCCATAGTTTCGTCCACGCCTGGAAGGTGCTACAAGGTACATTGAGAGTCGTTGACATCATACAAAAGATCTAAAATATAAATACCACAATTCATCGATGCAAAAAAGAAAAAGAATATTTAGTTCAGGAGAAAACAAAAAGCAACAACAAAACGGCATCAACGAAAAAGACAATATTTCACAGGCAAAGCTGGAGAAACACTTGAAAAAAAGGGTTTCTCCACGTGGAGGCGAGCCCAGCGTTGTCAAACCACCTCGATCACGGGGGCGTATAATATAAGCTTAAAAAAAACACAAACATATGAAAAATTTCGTTTCGCTTCGCACCGGCCCCATGCGTTTTACACCCTTAATATAGCACGTGCTCCCAACACACGGGCGCGACATAGCTGGCGAGAGGCACCCGATGTCTGCAAAAGACAAGCATTGATTGGGTGCGTAGGGCGCAGTCGGCGTTTTCCCACGTATCCTGAGTGCTTTCTCCGTTAGGCAGTGCCTCAGTTTCAGATTGTTTCTAAGTTGTTTTCGGTTATATTTTATCGTAGAAAATGGGCGAAACGTGACAAAAAAAGTTTCTACGAGGCAAAACCAGCGCCCTAAAGAAATCGTAATACAAAGTGAAAATGGCGTAGTTGTCGCCTTTTCTGTGTGCTCGTAAAACCGCGTGACAAATATAAAACAAATTGGGAGAAAAATATCAAGAAACACAAGCAGCCAAGTGCGGCAACCTCAATACCAAAAAAAAAGGAAACTACACGAAGTTTGTGAGTTCACTTTCCTGCAGAACTCGAAGGCAGCCAATCACAGAAGAATTCCAGCGAATGACAAACCTCATAATATGAGTAGAAGAAATGGCTGCCTTTATATGAGATGCAACGGTTCACTCTAAAAAAATACCTACGAGTCTACTTATCACGAAGTACACTCATAGAGGCAGTCTTTGCGATCTACGAGAACCGCTCAGCGAATGATGAGGCGGAACATCCGTTTAGACCTGAAAAATGGCGTCTGTGCTGTGGCATTACGGAATGCAAAGCGTCATGATTGCATTGCGTCATGTCACAGCGCAGACATAACTTTGAGGTCTAAAGAGATGTTCCGCCTTATTATTCGCTGAGCTGATTTCGTAGATCGCAGAAGATTGGCTTTCCGAGTGTTTTGCGAAGTACGTAGACGCTACAGGCATTTTAAGAGTGTAGCGCATCAAGTTGAAAGGAAACTAATTACACGTTCCCAGATCCCTCGCGTATTCCTCTTCTATTCAATCACAATCTTCATATATTGATTTGATCCGGTGCGGTCGCATCCATCTATCCACGGCTACTAATCGTGCAAAGCGTCATCCTCATTGTAAGAGGTGACACTGTGCAGGCGAGCTGGGTAGCAAACATAAACATTGAGATACGTGAGGATTAAAGCAAAGAAAAGCACAACAGAAATTCTCAGGATATTTCGCGTTGCACTCTCCGCTATTTTTTTTTCCGCATCTCGAAGGTTTAAGAGTTGGATGTTCATCTTCCCTCTCCGCACATCGCATTTCTTGATCTAATCATATTCCGAGCTAGTAATGCGGTGGTATCCTAGTGTAGCTCCACTGCGATCCGCTGTCTCGTGTTTTGCGGAAAAGTAAGCTCACAGACATTATATCAGAATGTAAGTGAAGAAAAGCGAATTACTTGGGGGGAGCATAGTACGTCAGTTTCTTGTCGGTTAGTTTAGTCTCCATCTGTCTGATGCTGACGCTTCCGTGTTCCAAGCCGTCCGCTGCCAACTGCGTGATATACATTGCTGCTGGTGGTGGTTGCGAAACGAAGGCGTTTACCAAACTAGTTCATAAATTGTACTGAGTTTTACGGAATTTTAGACTGCGGCAAAAATGATGAATTTCGCGGACCTTTCAGAACATCTGGCCGGTTTTGTATCATATTGTTATTTGTCAAAAAATCAAGACACAAACAAACGAGCACTCTGGGCTTTGGCATCCTCCAGAGCAGGTTTCGGCAACAATGTTGACCGCAGGCCTGGATGCAGCCCGCGATTGAATATTATGCGGCCCCGGCACGCAACCAATCGATTATCATGCGGCGCCCGGCACCCCAGGCACGCATAGATCAGTCGCTGGCTCCCAAATAGACCTTGACAAGGCTTTTGACCACGTTAAACACGACGTTCTTTTTGATGTTTTGGCGCGCCAATGTTGGTGCAGTCATTTTGCAAGGGGCCAAAATGGCATATAGGGGGTTACGGGCAAAGCTTATTGTAAACAGAGAGTTGACCGAAGAAATTAATGTCCGGTCATCAGTCAGGCACCTCTGTCACCTTTATTTCTAATGTGTATTTGGAACTGTTCTGCTGAGATTTTAGGCAGCGAGGATTATCGTGGTTACCGGTTGGGTGACGTTGAGATCAAGATAATGAGGCAGCCTTTTGTAGCGAAAGAGAGTGTGTTGGTGCTACTGTAGCATTGGTAAAAGGTTTTGTGAGGCCACAGGGCAGCTGTAAACTGGGAAAAGTGACATGGTTTTTGGCATGGGGCGTGGGCCACAACGCCTCAGTTCTTGAAGGTGTCGGCTGGAACCAGGCACCGTGCGCACACCTCGGCGTGCCTTGACTGCTATCGAGAAAACAAATCCTCTTGATCGGGTGTCGCCACCGACCTCGGCAGGCGTGCCTCTCACTGGAAAACGGCAGGACATGACCATTTTTGCGCATGCGACTGTTTACAATGTTGTTCTTATTGCAGAGTTATCATATGTGTTGCCAAGTAATCCATTGTGCCCGCATGAACGTGCAAAAGTTTCACCGCGTTTTGTGATATCCATCTGGAGCATAGATCTGGGAGCCCATGAGGCGACGACAATCTGTTTCATCGTGCCAGTGATGGCGCGGATTGGGATTATCGCATTTGTTTACAGTTGGTGTCAAGTTTCTTTCTCACGCGATCAAGACCACCCTTTCATACACGTTCATTAAAAGAAAACTGTCACCTCATTTGCTGACCTTTGTTGTATCATTATTTGGCGGTGAGTTATCTAGACTGTATGGTTTTCACAAAGAGGTTGTCGACGCTTTCCATTTTTTGTCTTCCCACTTTTCTTGGGAGTATCTGTCTGTGGTAACCAAGAAAACGCTAAAACTTGACTTTATGTTATGTTTGTGTCCTGCCACGCTGTACAGAAGTGTAATTTCGCAGCGATGGTCGCGATGTACTCAAACGTGTTAAGCGCATGTGTAAACCACCCGCTGTCAAAACTTTCTTTTTCGAATTGCATACCAATACGTTCCCAGTTAAAGCTTGGCTTAGAGAAACGGGAGTGGGTGTGCCATGGCCGGTGGAGTATATGTTGTGTAAACAACCCGAGACCGTCGAGCACGTGTTTATTTTTTTGCTGGGAAGCAGTTTTTTGTTTTTTCAGGGGGGTGGGGGGGGGGGGACGTCTTCCAGCATACGTCAAAGAAAGAGTTCTTTATCAGACCGTCGGGCACAGTTTTTTGAGCGTAAGCGGAGACGATCGTGTACCATTTGATATGTTCTTTCTTTTAGGACTGTGCAGCATATGGCGGTTGGGCATGGCAGTTCGTCAAGCCAACCCCAATACCAAAGTTCGGTTTCCCAAAGTTCGGTTTCATTTTTTTGACCATGTTAAACCAATAGAAAGTGTTTTTTTCACCGTGAGCCCAAGCCCCAATGGCTAGGCTTGTAAAGATCTATTGGAAATTAAAGCTTTTAACTTACCCTGCAAATGCATTGCAGAGCATTTTTATTATTTTTGACATGTGTTCTCTGCTTTATGCAATTAAAAAGAAAGTGTTTTGTTGGCTTAGTTGGTAGCGTGTCTCGGCTCGTAACCGAAGGGTTGTGAGTTCGGAATCCAACCTCCGTCTTTTTTAGTTTTCATTTTTTTTCTTTTAAGATAAATAAGTTACTTAATAAAGTGAATTATTTGAGACATGCGGCGACCTTTGATTCGCATTGAGGTCTCGCTTTAATCACTTTCTATTCGTGTGTGACGTCACGTCTCACGTGAGCGTTGTGAGTTGTTTGAAATTCCCGCCCGAGGTCATATTGTCACGAATGGACAGGCGAGGAAACAAAAGAATAACTGGAAAGCTGAAACGTTTATTGGGGGCGAACTTGTGCCCAAAATAAAGAAGGAAACAAAAGACAACAGTAGAGCGTCGCGGGCGTCGAAGTCAGCGAAAGAGCAGAGTCGAACGCTGGGGCGAAACTGACTCGACAAGGTTACGGTCGGTCTCTTATTTAGAGTGCGTCACTATCTCGAAGATTCTGCGAAGAAGGCTCGAGCGTCGCGCGCTCGGGGCGAGAATGAACACGCGCTTTCTAGAACAAGAACGCAGGAATAAAGGATCGAAGTTACGTCCGGAACAAGAATAAATG
>JAZHYW010016415.1:0-37850 GCA_037355805.1 Ixodes ricinus
GTGGAAGTGGCGTGTTCTCTGGTACGGTCATTGATATAGCGCCCAGTTTGTCGATATAACATTGCCGGCATTAGAGTGCCTCGATGTGTCCTCTGTTTGGGTGATGCCAATTGGATGCCATCGTTTGTAGTACACCCGATGCCGACGGCACGCTCACAGGAAAAATACAAAGAAATTGCCGGAAACAAAATGTCGCTGTAGCACTATGGTGAGGTGTGCCAGGCAAGCGAAAGCACGCCACTTGTTCATGACGCCGGTAGTAGCACAGTCAACGCCACGAGCGCGTGCGGGGACTTGCTTCTTTCACGCGCTTGAGAACAAAAAATAAAAATAAACGTTAGAAACAAAATGTGACAGATGTCATCACCCCAAGCAAAGCGCACATGAAGGCACCTAGCCGACACTGACGGCCCAATGTTGCAAACAACAGCGCTTTCACATGGGGTGTATTGTCCCTGCGTGCGGTGCCGCACGTGTTCTTCTCGTTGTTGGCTAGGCCTCGCCATTAAACCTGGTGGCACATGGCACTTAATATGCCTTGTTGGGAGCTGAAGACGACACTCCCTTGTAAGCCAGCGATCTTTTCCAGGCGATGTAACGCCGTGGATGTATGGAAACACCACTACAGGTTGGGCTTCTTTTGTTGGTTGTGCAGTCCTCACTGGTTTACGCGTACCCTTTGCATATGTTTTCACAAACAGGTACCAGGAGTGTGCTCATGTATCAGGGTCTTGACGCCTAGAGATCTGTGTTTGAAAACTGCGCTCGAGCCTATGGGGCAGAATTTGTGTAGTGCTGAGACAAGAGCTGTAGTAGCCAATCCTCGTTTAACAGCTTTTGAATGTTCGGAATCGCTCGGAAGGAATCATTTTACAGGTTCTGGTTTGATTCATTCCAGAATACGTATATTAACTGTGAACTTTTAAAGAGAAATCGAAAACGAATACTGCGGTTTACAGGAAGTTCATGAGTGAAAGAGAGTTCGGGACAGTTTTGGTCAAAGCTGAGCATGACTACTTCTAAGCTGCATCAATACGCTCGTCTACTTCAGAGTTGCACAATACAAAGTCATCTACGTATCGGAAGATGGCCTCAATGCGATGATCTTTCAGATCATCTTGGATAATCTTTCCGCATGCTGCAAGGTAAATATCGTACAGGTACGGGGCAACTCGGGAACCTATGCCAACACCAGATTTTTTTTTTTTTTACATATTTGCTGGTCCTGGTGAGACACAACGGTCGTCGTGAGCTAAACACCTAGGGCTCAAAAACTGCAAAGGTTCTGCCCAGCTGCATTTACTGAGCTTGATGTGGACGCCTTGCTCGTCGATTGTTGTACGAAGGATCGGTAGAAGAGTGCAACCCCGGGAATGAAATAGTGCATGTCTTTGATATCGATGGAAAAGCCTGAAACAATGTCACATCTCTGTTCCTGAAGAAACGAGATTAGTCGGTAAGAGTTTGGTACATTCTGGAGCGGTCGTTCATCTGAACTTGGGGTAGTACTTTTTGGCAGAACCGTTGTGAGATGGCCTTGCCAAGTGCGATTTTCTGCAGCAATGGCGCGAAAGAGAATCCCATCCAATATGCGTGTTTTGGCCGAAAAAAATACACATAGTTCACCTTGTTTCGTTCCTTTGAGTTTATCTCACGGAGACGTCAAATTGCTCTTCGGCGAGTATTTTGAGGATGGCCCTTTTTGCTGATATACTTTGTTCTGGACCTACTGGAATAAAATTCTTCGCCATGGCTTGTCGGGCTTTTCTTTTTCGCCAAACGTCTCCGAATCCATAACCACAAACCCCCTTTCTTGTCGGAGAGACATAGTCCGAGGTCTTTGTTACGTAGTTCACGCACCGTTATTGTGAGAAAGTCAACTTTTGATTTTCCCGGCTCCGTGCGCCCAGCTGGTCCGATCGAAGTACTTCACTGATAATCTGTTGAGGATGCTTCCTTAGGTGCTTTGGATTCAATTTCCCGTTCAATCGCGACCTTGTCGAGTGGCATCCAGACTTGGTGGTGGGGAAAATGTTTTTTGCCGTTTCTACCAGCAGGGAACGCCCCCTGTGTAAAACAACCTGAAGGTGCACAAATTGCTTTACCTCTGGGGATGCAAAGGTTTTCAGAAACTGAAGTGATGGAAGACGAAGAGAGGGTATTTCATCTAGGTTATAACCACTAAATAAGTTCCGCTTCAGAGTAACGACACTTCAGCCATCATATGGTGCCCAAATCCGCGATCGCCAGTTCTTTGAAGCTTTATCTAAAATCGTAGGAAACACTTTGCCGTCCGCCAGTAGTGTTGCAAGAGTTCACGATAAAGCAAAAGAATATCACCTGAGCTTCCCTAACACTGTACCTAAAATTGAGGAAGTCGCACTTTTGAATTGTGACGATCGACAGTTGCGTCTGCTCTGCACTAAGCACCAAAATGGCGGCGCCCACTAGCAGATCGGGGAACGGAGTGCCGATACTTTAGGCTTAGCTCATTTTAGTGGCTCTAATCTGAGTGAGTGAAAGCGATGTTATTATATTTTGGCAATAATGAAGTCGATGAAGGAAAGGAAGTTATTCAGTAAATGGAAGTCGACGAAGGAAATTAAGTTATTCAGTAAATGGTTGTCGAGTCCAGCAGAGTGCATGTGTATGTTCCTTGTCTCTCTCCGTCTTGTAAATTTCTTGCCTTGTTCCGCTGGCCGATCTCACAAGCATGAATAGCCAACCAGCTCACCTCCAGGCGATTCCAAAAACTCCTAATATTGCCGCCGCGCAGGGCCGAGCAAGCAGCGCCCGATCATGATATTTTAGAAGATTCGCGTTTATTTTTACACGGGGCGTAACTTTGATCCTTTCGCCCTAGTTTCTTGTTCTCGAAAGTGCCTGTTCATTCTCACCCCGAACGCTCCATGCTCGAACCCTCTGGGCCGAATTTCGCGATGCCGACGCACACTGGATAAGGGGCTGCCCGTGACCTTGTCGAGATCCAGTCTCGCTTTCACTTGCTGTTACGCCGCCAAATCGCCACCCGATTTTCTGCTGTCTTGACGCTCGTTGTTTATTGTTGTCCGTCCCAAGCTCGCCAGTCAAGCCTTCATTTTCGGTTTACATTTGTCTAGCTCATTTCTCTCCATGAAAATTTTGGTGGAGGTGAGCATTGAAAGGCGAGCTGGCTCCGATCAGGACTGATGCGCCTGTCAGCACCGACGGAGACAGTCAAGGACCTGTTTCGGTCGAGAACCCAAGGCCCCAATGGAGAGCGTCACTAGCTTTGTGGAAGACATCTTACGCCTGACTGCGCGCGCCGACCCCCAGGCGACGGAGGAAAAGAAGCTGGAGGTTCTCATGCGCAGCGTGGAAGGAGAACATCTTTGGAGGCCTTATACGCAACCGCGCCTGCGACCGTCGAGAGAATTCGTGATCGAGGCCACGAATATCCGAACGATGCTCTCCAGATACATACCCAAGATTCCTGAGACGTGAGCCCGCCAACACTACTTGCGCCATCTATCGGCAGTGGTGGCGGGAAGGGCCAATCGCTCAATGGGACGAATCATTTTTTTTTCTTATTTCACGCAATTTTTTGCGAGTGGCGCATTATTTTCTCTTAGCAAACTTTTTTAATATTGTCACGGGTGTTCCACTAAAAAGAAAAGAAGAAGAAGTGAAGCAAGGGGGCTCGAGGGGCAGAAGCGGTTGGAGATCCTTTGGAATCAGCTGGAGCTTCCGGTCTCGGCGACGCACCGAGCCAAGGAACGAGGTCTCGGCGACGCACCGGGCCAAAGACGAGCTCTCGGCGACGCACCGAGCCAGGAACGGGTCTCGGCGACGCACGGAGCAGAGCGGCGCTCGGCGACGCATCGGCCAGAGAACGAGGTCCCGGCGACGCTTCGAGCAAGCCTCGGCTACGCTCCGAGGAACGGGACTCAGCCTGGGACATCGCTCCGCAAGTCCGGCATCGAGCGCTGAGCACCCAGCCACCAACCACGAGCAAGTGTTCGTGAGTGACTCGACCGGGGACTTACCATTGAGACTTTGACTTACTTATTGACGGTATACGAAGACATTATTTTTTTATATCTAGAACATAGATGTTCAGCGTGATAACGGTTGCTTGGCACTACTAGTTATCTTTTTTTTCTTTCCTTTCTTCTTCTTTTGTAAATATATATTCCTTTATTCTTCATCCTCCACTGGCCTTCTTGTCTCTACTGACTCCGCGTACCTCCCCGGCGTGACCAATTGGCGAAGCTGCCAGGATCCACCATCTTTCCATACACTTAATCATCGCTGGGTTGGGTGCGGACGGATCAGTGGAGCTGAGTTGGACGTGATGGATGCACAAAAGTTTGAATTGCAGTAGGAAAAAGAGGTTCGCTGTCAGGGAGCCGAGCTTAAGAAATGGGTGGAGGAGGAAGAGAGCTGAAACAGGAGGAAAGAGCCGAGACGGCACGAGAGCGTGATGCAGCAAGGCTAGAACGAGAAGGCGAATGCCTACGATTAGATAGAGAACAAGAGGTGCTTCGACTGGAAATAAGCTGTACAGCAAGGCGCGGCGGCCAGCCAGGAAGGAAACCATAATAACGGTGAAGGAAAAGGCAGGCCGAGGACTGAGCACGGCGTTGGGAGCCCGCTGGGCTTCTTAATCCCTCAATTTTAAGAGGAAGATACGATTTGGACGCCTATCTGAAGCGGTTCGAGCGAACAGCAACTGGACTAGGATGGCCGCAACAGGAGTGGGCGGCAACTCTTGGATTGTTGCCTGACCGGGGAAGCACTGACGGTGGTGGAGGGCGGCTGTCCCCCGAAGGGACACACTGGATTACACGCGAGTAAAGCTGGCCTTACTGCAGGGGTTCCGCTACACAAAATAGGGGGTACAGGGAAAGGTTCAGAGAGGCAAAGCCAGAGGATGGAGAAACAAGGAGGCAGTTTGCCGCCCGTCTAGCGGAGTTATTTCGATAGGTGGGTGGAGATGGCGGATGTAGCAAAGACTTTCGAAGCCCTACGTGATGCGGTCTTGGTGGAGCGGTTCCTAGTAACGTGCTCTGGCAAGTTATCGGTATTCCTCCGAGAGCATGAGAATGCCGTGACCTGGACGAAGTGGCGTCAAAGCAGATGTATTTCTTGAGGCGCAGGTTCAGCCCGGCGCCAGCAAGCTCAAAGGTGACGAGTCAGCTAAGAATTCGAATGCGGCATCGCCTGGAGATACAAAAACTCGTGCAGGCAGAAGAGTGTTGCGTTGCTTTGTTTTGCTACAGGATCGGCCATAAAGCTGAAAACTGCCGCAGTCGTCCGCCTTAGTAGCTTCAAACCCCGAAATGTTGGAACTGTGGTAGGACGGTGCACCAGGCTCAAAGACGAGGTCTCGGCGACGCACCGAGTCAGGAACGAGGTCTCGGCGACGCACCGAGCCAGGAACGAGCTTTCGGCGGCGCGCCGAGCCAGAAGGCGAGGTCCCGGCGACGCTTCGGAGCAAGCCCCCTCGGCTATGCTCCGAGGAACTGGACTCAGCCTGGGACATCGCCCCGCAAGTCCGGCATCCGAGCGCTGAGCACCCAGCCACCAGCCACGAGCAAAGGTGTTCGTGAGTGTCTCAACCGGGGACTTACCACTGAGACTGAGATTTTACTTACTGGCGATTATCGAAGACGTTATTTTTTATATATTAGAACACAGATGTTAAGCCTGATAACGGCGTGCTTGGCATCTGTTATCTTTTTCCTTTCCTTTCTTCTTCTTTTGTAAATATATATTCCTTTATTCTCATCCTGCACTGGCCTTCTTGTCTCTACTGACTCCGCGCACTTCCCTGGCGTGACAAATATATACGCTTTTTGTTAATCGTGCTAAATTTTAAAGGCTAAGATAAATAGAGCCAAATGGCAATCGGGCAAAAAATGCATTATCCTTATGGGAGTACGGCGATATATAAAGCAATATTTGAGTTCAAACTCCATTTACAAACTATCCACTCCATATCTCGAGCTGCTTTCTACGGTTCTGTAGCAAGCTCCAGTTGTCAAGCTACATCTTGGTACTGTTTTCTTTGCGTTACGTCAAATTCTATGATCTCGCCGCCGTAACGCTTTCCTCCTGAGTGAGCCAATCAGCACGCGGCGCGAGAGCGAGAGGCATGAGCGCATGCGCGTGAACTCCCGGCTGCTCCCCAGCTGAGTGGGGAGGGCCGCCATCTTCGTTCATTCTCCCGGCAGAATGCATTGGATCGGCATCTAAATCTCGATTATTTCCTTTTATATCGCTGGCTCTGGCAAGAAAATGATGTACTGTTATTCCTCGGTGGGTTAAAAAGCTAATAAATGAAGTTTTCTTGACGTACGGCCACAAACTATTATTCAGGCGAAAAAGAAGTCGGCCCGTAGCAGACGACGCGTAGCCTCAGCAGTGCTCTTCTCCGACCAGTCTCCGACAGCGTTGCGAAAAAATGGCGGTCGTCTCCTCTCTGCTCCCTTCTTTCTCTCTCGCTCCTTCGGCGCTCTCCTCCCTTTCGTTTACTTTTCTCCTCTCCGGCGCCTTCGTCGCCGCACCCGCTAGCCAAACTCTCCCAATATACGGCTCTGCCCCCAGCCTCCCCCGACATGCTGCCAGGGCGGAGCTTAGTCGGAATCATCATCAACCTCCTCTCCCACCTTCGCGCCTCCTTTCTCATGCGCAGAAGACGAAAATGAGCCCACTTGCGAGGGTATAGAGAGAGGGCGCTGCGGTCAAATGCTCAAATGCGTATATAACCAGGTTCCACCACCACATTCTCTTTCTGACATGGATGAAAACGAACGAAAGGCTCGGCATGCTGCGGCTCAGCGTCTACGCAGACAAGCACCACCAGAGCTTCGCCCCAATCAACATCATTCACCCCGTGGAGATGCGGTCAATTCTTTTTATTAAATAGTTTGCAATTAAACGAACAAGAGCAATGTTTTAAAAATTTATTTAAAGAATACTGCGGCTCACATCTGTGAGCCATATCAGGGGTGGCACAGAGCGCGACACTGTTAGCGCGAACAATCGATCGCCGGTTTTCCCCGTTTTTCTCTTTGAAACCAAGGGATGTCATCCAAATTATTATTGCTACTTAAAGAGCTCATTTAGTTCTATAATGTAAGCGATAAAATTTCATGCTCGCTAATACTATTTAGAAGTTAAATGCGAAAATGCGCCGATGTCGGGTTCGCGCTAACAGTGTCGCGATGTGTACATGTTGCATTGGTGTGCAGTGGCGGATCCAAGGGGGGGGGGGGGCGGCGAGGGGCGGCCCCCAAACAAGTCGACCCCCCCCCTCCCCCTTCGATCGGAGGCAATTTGACATGGGTGGACCCCACGGGGCACGAGAAAGAATGGGAAAATAGTATCCTTACAATGCTTTTGCCCCCCCCCCCCAAAAAAAAAAAAAAAAAAAAACGGAGGAGTTTTGGATCCGTTTTTGTTGGTGTGATATGCTTACGAGCATTTTCTCGTGGCAGAAGCGACTGCCTCAACAAAGATATCAAGTAACGGAAGGATTACCATTTCGTTAGACAAAGAATTCAATTCGTTTAGTGCCTGAGGAAAAAAAATATTTGAAGACACCGTGCTTAATTCTACATTGTTTAGTAGTCCTAAAATGATTTAGTCTAGCCGAACCTCTTGCTGAAAATTCGTTGTATCTATCACTTTTGACATTAAAGTATTCTATTAATAAAAGAATATAGATTTTTCAATTCTGTTTATTTTTGCTCTAACCTCCAATGGCGGGATATTGGCTTGTTCCAGTAAACCTGACGCGGACACACTATATTTGATATTATTAGATATAAATCTCCCAGCCAGTTTTTGCACGCGTTCAAGTTTATTAATTCCATCTGCTGTACGAGGGTACCAAACTGTGTGAGCGTATTCCAGTATAGGACGTACTAGTGATTGGAAGGCAGCCTTTTTTGTTTCGTTATCCGCGAATTTTAAGGCGCGTCGAAGTGTGTACAATTTTCCCCTGGCCTTATCTGCTATGCCATCTATATGCTGGTTCCAAAGTAGTTTACCAGTTATTGTCACTCCAAGGTTGAATCCCATCAACGAATTTGATGGGATTCGCATTTATTGAACAGCTATATTTCAAAGGATTTTTTTCCAGGTTATTGACATTGCAATGGTTTTATCGTAGTTTATTTTCATTTGCCATTTGTCTGACCATTCTTTAATTTTCGCTAATGCCTCATTGAGTATTACCTGATCTTGGGGTGATTTTATTTGAAAGTAAATAACACAGTCATTAGCGAATAATTTAACCGGAACATGAATGCCCTTAACGATATCATTGATATAAATTAAAAATAAAAGAGGCCCCAACACTGAACCCTGTGGTACCCCCGATGTTACGGGAAGTAGTGAGGAAGTCTTGCCATCAAGATATACATGTTGCGTTCTATTGAACACATAAGAGGCCACCCAAGTAAGTAATTGATTATTTTTAAATATGGCAGAAAGCTTCAGGAGAAGTTTAGGATGCGATACGCGATCGAACGCCTTTGAGAGGTCAAAGAAAACTGAGGTCTGTCTGAGTCCTATTATTTATTGAATTCGAAAGCTCATGAACTAGTTCGATCAACTGAGTACTCGTAGATAATGATCTTCTAAAACCGTGCTGGAATGAAGTAAGAATAATATGATCATCAAGATATTGAATCATATGTGAAAACGTTATGTGTTCGAGAAGCTTGCAACACGCACTAGCTAAAGATACAGGCCCATAGTTCGATGGGCTGCTTCTATCTCCTGATTTATAAATAGGGATAATTTTCCCAATTTCCCACTGATTTGGTAGTACCCGTTTTCCACTGATTTGGTAGTACCCCGTAATGCAAAGACACCTTAAATATTATGAATAGATACTTCGAAATCTACTCTGCGTAACGTCTCAAAAACTCACTATGAATGGAATCAGCACCAGGATATATCTTTGGATCAACATTATTTAATAAATGAAAAATTTCCTCCTCCGAGACCACTACGTCGTCGACGCCGGGAGATATGTCGGGGGCTACCTCTGGGAGACGTCCGTCATCCATGGTAAATATCGATTTGAAAAATGTGTTAAATTCATTCGGAGATATAGTTGTTATCAATGATTTCCGCTTTGAAGTTGAGACATACCAGCAAACTTTCTGCGGTGCATGTGATAGGAATGATCTCAACGTCACGTTAAAGAAATATTGTTTTGACTCAGCTATCATTGGTTTTAGTTTGGCACTTAAGCTGAAAGTTGTTCCTCCAGGAGCATGTACAGCATGATGTCGCTTATTATTTCTTCCCTCGGACAATCTTACGCTTCAGATGAAGAATATCTCTACTAATCCAAGTATTTTTTTTACATTAGCTTTCTTATTTCTAAAAGGCACATAACGCTGGATACAGGTGTTCATAATGTCCACAAGATGCAACCACAGTTTATCTACATCCGTACCACAAGTATCGGCATAACTAGTAAATCTCTCAAGTGACAATTCCAAATAATCCAGTACGGAAACGTCATCAGCCCTTTTGTAATCCGGTACTCTAACAAGTTTTATTTTAGAAATCTTGTTATTCTTAACCGGTATGGTAACCTCAACCATTTTGTGGGCAGAAATACCCTCACGAATTGTACATGTATAAGGAAGGTCACATAGCTTATCATTTATTAACACGAGATCAAATATTGACTGGGAGCTACTTGGCATCGTGTGAACTCTTCAACGACTTAGGTTAAATTGTGGGAGAACGCAACATCCAGAAGAGCTTCTTCATCAACACGATCCACATTTCCAACTGTCATATTAGACCAGTCTATGTTTGGTAGGTTGAAGTCCCCGGCTAGTACGACGTTTCCATTGAAGTTTGTATAGTTAATCAGCTTCTCCCCAAGAAGTAGTATGATGTTTAATGAGGAATTTGGCGGTCTGTAGACTGCACAAATAACATATGATACATCATGCACAACTATCTTACACAGTAAAGACTCCAAGTTAGACATGTCACAAAGTTGCTTACAAAATATACCCTGCCGGTAAAAGATCGCCACTCACCCTTCTCTTAATGGTCTGTCCTTTCTTAACACGTTGCAATCAAGGGGGCAAATTTCCGAATTTAGTATATTAGGATTTAACCAGGTCTCTGTAACTATCATCACATCAGGGGAATGCACCAATAGTATTTGCTCTACATCCTCAACTTTGTTTGCTACACTCCTAGCATTTAAATTAATAAATTTGAATTCTTTATACTTTCTCCGACGTCAATTTTCATTCTCCTCTTGTACCTCGGAAACCTTCATTCTGCGCATCTGTTCCATATCACAAATGTATGTTTCGTTATTTACTACCAGCTTATCATATCGTAAGGACACCTTGTCCTCTGATCTCCTTGAATCCTTCACCGTCATCCACAGCTGCTTTCTGACCACTTGTACCCTTTTGGAGAAATCATCTGATATGGAAATGGTAGTTCATTTTAGCTTCCTCGCGTTTTTCAGAATTTCTAGTTTCTGATTAAAATCATACAACCTTAGAATCACAGGACGGGATTTGTTAGGGGCTTTCCTACTAAGTCTGTGAATACGTTCCACGCTGGTTGCCTTAACTCCCAGCTTATCCTCAAGTATTCCCTTCAGAACAGAATCTTTAAGTGACGCATCGGTTTCTCCCTCGCGTTCGTTCACACCGTACACAATTACGTTGTTTCTTCTGCTGCGGTTTTCCAAATCGTCAACCTCATCTCTCAACCATCCTATTTTCTGTCTCAGCTCCTTAACGTCTGTGGTACATGAATCAATTTTTGCCGCACTTTTTGAAAATGCCTCCATTTTTTGTTCAATTGCAACCAAACGTTTTCCTGTATCAGAGATGTGCTTATCTAGAGTTTCTTTGATCAGTGAGAGATCGCGTGACGACTGTTTTTGATTATATAGGATTTCCTTCAGTTGTTCCGACGACCGTTGGTCCTGGATTTGACTGTACATCCCCACTCAGCAATAACACCATGAAGCACAAAGAGTCAAAGCACGCCGGCGACAGAATCACACAACACCTGCGGGCAAGGCAGCACCACCAAAAACACGTAGTCACTCCTAAGTGATGATACATTTCTACGTACCTGCACGAGAGAGACGAAAAGATTCATTCGTGGCTGCATCGCTCGGGTGCTGCCATGCCCACTGAAGCACAAATCGAGGGGGCGGTGCTCCAGGATCTCGCTGATACCGATGTCCCTTTGGCGTATGTCCATGACACAGGGTTTAGTTAAGGAAACGCAGTTTTTTAACTGAACCGATTAATTAATCTATTAAAGGGTAACGGTTAACCGGGCTAAACAATTTAATCGACGTCCAGCCCTACTCATTATACCGTCATCTTTTAGTATGGAGTTTTTGTTGATCCTTTTTATAACTTATATAACGAAAACCGATGCTCTGCCGGCGCCTTTGTGTACGCATGGTATTGTGTTTAGGTATTGTTGTTGACTTCATCTCGTAGATCTCCAGAACACTTTGGAATAATGCTGGATTGTACCCGTACAGTTTAATATTGCACAGAACATATAGTACTGGCAGCAATATTTACGTCCAGGGCCGACTTGCTGGAAGCAATATCTTTTGCTAAAAGAGCACGAAAAAAATGTCCTGTTGAGATTGTAGTTTTTGACATGGTTACAACGGATGGAAGACGCTTTTGTTGTTCCGCCTGCAGCGCAATCTTCCCACTTTCGAGAACGCTTCAGCATCTTGTAATTCAAGCTTACGCGTTCAGCCAGCCATAGCACGGCAGAAGGCCCGAAGCGCGTGCTTGAAAGCCGGGCGATCGAAACACGCCCTGCCGTTTCAAAGATTCAACAATGGAAGTGTCCATAAGGAAAATAACGGAAATTTTGCAAACTACAAACACCGGAGCAAAATAAGCTTGTATATAAACTCGCGATCCCTGTTTTTCCTGAGGCGGGTTCACACGACACGCGTGTAACCTTAGGGCTTCCGGATGCAATAAAGAGCGTCACAACGAGTGCGTAAGATATTTGGACACGCGTGCGTTCTTCTTTCCATTGTGTCCTTTAGTTTCCCTTTCCTAGATGAGTATATTTTCCCGGTTTCCCGTGAAGTGTTTCTCAGATGCACTTTGCCGATTCCAAAAGAGCCCCACACATAGAGGCTGTGCTTTCGAAGAAAGTATAGACTTGCAGAAACTTTCGTCATCTCGTATTCAAACAATTGGCAGTGCATGGAATGACCCGACTATCGATCAGCTAAGCTTCCGGGCGTGCGAGATATCTGCGCCCTGGTGTCAACAGTGAGAATCCCTTCTTGTAACATTGATTTTCTTCGCTTTACAAGTGCCGACACGTGCGTGGACATGGGAAGCTTCTTTTGTCGGCAGCTCTCGAAATAACATGACGGTGAGCACACAGCTGTGCTTTCAAGTTATCTTGTTTTTCCAGGCATTGCTCGTTAGAGTGACTCGCGTATTCAAAAAGAGTTGAGTGTCTTCTTTATATTTTATATGCCGCGCGTAATCTGTTTGAAGGATATTTATCCCCTCTAAATTTGGGGGAGGGGAGAGGAGAGTGTCGCAAGCGGAGAAAATGAAATGTTTTTTTTTTTGCGCAATTGCCGAACTGTTTTTATTTTAATAATGCAATAGAGAGGGAACCCAAATAGCATAGTTGTTTTAGCCAATTTTATTTTTCTAGCAATTGAGGAACCTGATGTTCTCAAAACTCAAGGTATATCCAAACTTTATATACTTTGGCCAAGGTCTGTGTGTTATGAACCTAAATTGCCAAAAAAAAATGCCAGGGTTAGGTTTGAGTGTATGGCTGTTCGGCTGCCACCTGGCTTCGCTTAGATTCGCTTCGCTAGGCCTCATTCTTCTAGGAAATGCCAGAATCAGACTTCACTGCTGGTTAATCGGTTTTTACGTGACATCTTTGGCTCACGTCACAGTTGGGTAATTTGGTTCCTAACCAAAAAAAAATATAGGAAGAAATACAGAGTAATTTGGTAGTAACTAACGCCTTAGCCAAAACACTACTTGGCCAAAGTTAGGCCCCTATAGAATTACCAAATTTGGAGGAAGACAGGAGTTTCTCTGGCGTGCAGCCTTGGACAGCATATAAGAATTAGCAGTCTATTTCGCAAACAAACACGAGTAAGACACGCTGGCCCGGTGATATTACTCTATGCAGATTGTCGTGTGAATAACTATTAGGCGAGATGAAAAAAAAGATCATGCTTTTTTGAGATATAAAATAAATCTTACTTCTTTTATTTAAATCAAATTTATTTTATCTAAATCAGATTATCTTGATTCAAATCACTGCATCTATCAAATTGTGCTTCTTAATAACCAAATGCATTTTTAAGCATGAAAGATTGATTGATCAATTCGACCGATCACTGAAAACAATGCGGAAGAAATAACTACTTTAAATTTAGAGTAGAATTTAAGTTACACATTTTTATTTGGTAAATTCCGCCATGGTAGAACAAAACAGCGTAGTAATTTTGTTTTTAGTTTCCATTTGCTCGAAACATTACTGCGTTTTGCTCGTGTTCAGCCTGATATGATATTTTATTTCTTGATGAATACTTGATTTAAATACAAAACAAATGCAGATGGAAAGCATCAAATAATAGATGAATGATAAATAAAAGACTATTTTTTCGGGGTTATTTTGGGGAAGGTTTGATTTAAATCACATAGTGAAACCGGTCTGATTCAAATCATAATTTAAATCGCGATTTAAATCACATTTATAATTATATTGAGTTTATTCTCCACCCCAACAGTAAATGTTCTCGCCGCTGTAACTGAAGCTGTCCCTTGGCGTTTAGCTTTTTCAAGCTTCTTTATAACAAAAGAAATGTAAATTGAAATGTTGGTTCAAGGCGGGGCATATATATTCAAACGACATACATTGGCTTTTGCTTGTCTTTAAATGAAACCAAAAACAACTCTTTTATAGTTAAAACTTGCACGCTTTACGATATTTTTGTGAAAAAAGTATAGTGTATTTTTTTTTTTGAGAGAGGGCGGTTAACGGTGAATTTTTCAAATAGAGGACGTGCGAGCAATCCATGCCTTCACACTAATATATGCAGCGCTGGCAGAGATTCGATTTTTTTATTGTGGTTCCTTTGGGGGTCCTAAAGTGCTGCACTGCGAATGGGTGTGAATGGCTGAGTTTACTGCCGTGGTTGGAATGTTTGATCGAATGCTTCATATGTGCGGGCATGTACCAACAGAGCGATTGAAAAGAACAATCGTTTTTGCATTACATGTGTTGTGGAAAACGAGCACTGAAAACAGAAATATCAAGACCGTGCGGCGTATATGTCGTTTTGCGTTCAGGCATCTTCGCTATAGCAAATGCGGCATCGGGCATCGAACTGTCAGATGAAAAATAACAAAATATGACGGCAATAAAATCTTTGTTTGGGTTAAACCACGCAGAGTTCGTAAGGCAGATATCGCGCAGGGATATCTTGAAACGCAAAATAACACGAACACATACGCACGAAAGAAAACGTTATTTGTTCTTGATTGTTTTTCAACTGAAAATAATATTATATGGCTTTTTAAGCACTTTAAATACCGCAAATATATAATGATCAATTTTACGCCGTGAGATTAAGTTTCGCATAAGTATTGAATTCTCAAAACTATACAATAACAGTAAGCAGGGTTATATTAAATTGCATAATTAAGATGCAAATCTATTACTGAACGCAAGTGCAGACTAGGGAAATGTCAGTTGATATGCGAAGAGAAATTTATGTGGCTTCACCAAGTGATTCGCAGAAAAGTGCTCTTGTATAAATTTTTTGTTTTAAGGATTCACTCAATTTCCACGCGACTTCCGTCATCAAGATGCTCAATTAATCGTTTAGTGCACCGAGTAGATTTAGACGTTAGTAGATTTTGTTAACTGAGTTTTTGCATTTCAGGATATTTCGGACATAGGATAGTTTTGTGCAATTATTTAAAGGTACACCCTTAATTTTGTTTTTCTTAGTCAAAACTCGAAAACCCTACAAAAAAGCCCAGTATAACTTTTCAGTATCTGAATTATAAAGCTTAAAATTTGACTGGAATTGTTTTTGGAAAGCTGAAACCCAGATTGCAGACAAAGGACTAATTTCTAAAAACCTAAAATCCTGATATAATAAAGATAGATTTCCCTTTTCATAATCCAGATAGCGAAAAGTTATACTGGGCTTTTCAATAGGGCAAAACTTTGTTTTTTTTAAAAAAGCTTAACCAGGAGGAATCATGCTCCACATAATTTGTAGTTGTGCAGAACAGTGTCCCAGATAATTGTAAATGCTTCGTAGTTTATACAAACCAGTGTTTCAGATAAGTAATGATTGCCAATCGATAAAGGTAAAAAAAATACTTTCTGGTAGTTTTAGTTGGAGCACATTGCGCGGTTAAGTAGAGCAGGGCAAGTGATTGTTGTATTTACTAGCCATTTGGTGGGTGGCGGGGACAAAAGGTGAATAAAAATACACGACAAATTTCCAGTACCTCATATGAATTTCAGCAAAGCAGTAAACATATACACGTTTTCTGTTTTCTGTCGTTCTCAGTCACGTCGGTACCGTATCTGGTATGCGGGACGAAAAAATACTAAAGCAATTCAGCCTGGAATATGCGAAAAAATATAGGTGAGGCAAAAGAAGAATCTGTGACAATCACGCATTTTTCGTAAACGCCTTCCAGCAGCGTGGAGAGATCAAAACGATGTTTTACCGCCTACCAGAAGTGACGACATTCAAGATGGCAGCGCCCTTGTGGAAAAGGTGGTATAAATGCTTGTTGACCGACAACCCACGTAGCACCTACGTATTCTAGAATAAAAAAAAGGAGAGTGAAGCGAAGAGAACCGGTGTTCCACATATAATCCCCGATCCGCATAAACACCTTTTATTCATTTTATTTATTTTATTTTACGTGCCCAAAAACAACCATGCAGTGTCTCTCTCTTTGGTGCACAAATATATAAATATGAACAAAAAAGAAAAAAAAACAATTGCAGGTTTCAAGCACAAAGCAACAAACACACAATATTTACAGTTCGGCAACAAGCACTTTCACTTGGTTCCTGAACACCTTAATGTCACTGTATGTATCAAGTTCAGCATTTTCAATATTGATAAACATAGATTGTATCCGTGACAGAGGAGATGGTTTACAGATGGTGTGAATGCTGAAAGTACTGCGGGTCCTAGTGGAACGAAGAGGCACAGGAATATTTACGTCACGTAAAAGCGAAGCACCGTCAAATACGCTATTTACAATTTTGTACAGAAAAACTAAGTCGCGCTCTGCTCTTCTATTGGTCAATGGTATCAACGAAATCTTATTAAGCAGAAAAGTGTAGTCAAAATACTTTACTTGTTCGAAAATTTTTACGAGGAACGGGTATTGAACTGGAATCTATGGGGAACCAGATTAAGCTCATAAAGGCCTTCTGAATAGCAACAAATGATCGGTATATATAAACTCTTAATCCTTACACCCTCTGTCATCGCTTCCCACGAGAGATGAGAGAAAACAGTTATTGCAGATGAAACAAATGCACACAAAAAGACGAGGACAAGGACAAGGACAGGAACGGAAGACAGAAGACAAACAAGCGCTAACCCACAATTCAAGAGGGTTTGTTGGCCGAGTGGGCTAGCGCACACCAGCTATGAGCACGTGGAGCGAAATTTCGCGCTGCACCCCTGCCCGTTTCTATCTGTATGAGCTTCGTACCAGCGTGCGGTCTTGTATCACTACTGCGTGGTGCACGTTAAAGACCCCAGGTTAGCGGTTATACCGCACTGGCTAAATTGCTCATCTACAGCTGAGACACCAGACGCCCACTGAGGCAGACTAACTATCCGGCTGTATAAACACACACAACAATTGGTTCTTGTCCTTATCGTCACCTTTTGTGCGCTATTTTTCATCATCTTCAACCAGTACCAACTCGCCTGCAGCTTACCACCTTAATTCAATTTATTGCAGTTTCAATCTTTCAAAATAATGTTGAAAAATAAAGAAACTACGCTTTTGCTCTGGATGCTGCCAAGGGCGATGTAATGACATCATGGGATAATAGGATCGTTCGCACCGCTTAAGCCGCCAGTCGAGCTCGGCGCTCTCGGTTGATGCCTCAGCGCGGCGCCATTGTAGAGCGCCATTGTTTCGCTGCGTATACTCTGAGCTTGGACACCGTTGTTCGGCATGAACTCGGCTCAGCTGTTATTGAAAACGAGTGCTGCGTTAGCGGTGGGCGAGGACTCGGATTCAACCATGGGTTTCGTGTCCAAGGAATAGCGACCGCCAATGTTGCTTGATGTGCTTTCGAAAAGGGTGTATCGAAATGCTACAACGAGAAGAGCGCACGTGCAGAATATTTACCAGGAATGACCGTGCAACTAACAGGTGGAGCCACAACTTGCTGAGGTGAAAACAGTGAGTTGTTTGCATGAAGACTACTTTGACACTCGTACACCATAATAGGTCAACTTGGGTGTGACTAAGTGCCAAGCCAACGAACGCGTCTTGCACGTCCCAGTGAAACAAGCTGTGAAACATTACGACCCCGTGGGCACGCTTGAAATAATACTCAAATCTCGGTTAACGGTTGGTGTCACACCGGACATGACTTTCAGCCGCGCACACCGAAATACTTTTTATTTTCAGATTTTCGAAAATTGTGTTGTATAAAAATAACGACAGCTGACAAAGATCGACAAGAGACACAAAACACGAAGCGCTAACTCGCAAATTGGATTATAATTAATTAATTGTTCTTTCTCTGCATCTACTTAGCTGGAACTTGTACGTGCGCCATATCAGTAAATATATAATTCATACATACAAATACTTGTATTTGTATGTATGAATATATTTACTGATCTGGCGCACGTACCAGTTCTAGCTAAGCAGATGTAAAAAAATAATAAAAATAAATGAATTATAATTGGAGTCGTAAGTTAGCGGTTTGTTCGTCTTTTGTCATCACCTTTTCTTGCCTTGTCATTTCGGCGCTATCTTAATACAATTACAATTACAATTTCTAACTGAGAGCATATATAAAAAAAACGGTGTATCTCAACCTGGCACCGCCAAATGGCATAACAGGTTTAAACCAATGAAAACATAAATAAATAGTGTCCACTGAAGCAAGGCGAGCTACCTCGCTCCCGCCAACGTCAGCACTAGTGGACTTACGCAGCGCCACCAAGTCTACAAACGATGACGTCATGCAGAGCCACCGAGAAGACAAGGCCTGCGCTGTGACGTCTTCGCTCGTGCACTCCCGACTCGCCCACCCCCCCCAAGGGGCGAAACACGCTGAAGCCTCTATACGGGAGCCGTCACGCGCGTGTTAGCGTCGCATGCGTTGCGAGACGCTGCAGAACGTGCTGGCGGCGATACCGACGCAAAGGCTAGTGCGTCGCGATGCGTGCATCCACTATACTCCATTCACCCTTAAGCTGAGTCTACGGTTGGAGCTACTTGCCCGCCTGGCCAATCAGACGCCTCCCTGTAATCACCTGACCCGACTCTCCGCACCATGGGCACATAGCCTCCCTTTATACTGACAAAGCCTGGCAGATCGCCACGCTGCGGCGAGACGCCGAAGCTCACTTGTCCCGAGCGATGAAATGTCCGCTCGTGCTCCTAGCGTTCTTCGCACTACCGCTTCTTTTCTCGTCGGGTTTGAACACCATGTTTCGGGTCCTCGCCGCTGAAAAAGCTGTACACTGGCTACAAGCTCCCCAGAAGTGCTCTGTGCTACCATATCCTCGCACTTTAAATCTGCGACCGGGAGCTCAATGAGCTCTGTAGTCTAACTGCAAGGCTTTGTGAGTATACAGGAGGCTATGATGTGCATGACCGGGAGCGTGATGACGTTGCGAAGAGAGCCATACGATTTGTCCAACGAGGTTGTAAGCTTCCACTGCAGTCTCAGCTCAGGGGTGAACCGAGCATAGTGCTAACGCTCGGGGGTCAAAGGGACACTGACAGGGTATTTTTGCTCGACAAAGATTTTATTTGTGCATGACATGTGGGAGCCCAACTATCCAGAACATAATTAGCGGTTCGAAATTCGTTTCCTTCCACCCGAAAACCGCCGATCGAGAACTGGCCAATTTGAGTCGCGCTCACTCTCTTCTCCGTGGTCACGTGCCGTTTTCTATGGTTTAGACACAACCGCCAAATCATAATCAAAGCCGTGGTGTCATCGAAGGCACACCACAGAACATTAAAAATCGAAAAGAAATATGATGCCCATTTTTTGTGGCTTCTGAAAAGTTCCAAATACGTTGATTGGAAAGAAAAAGTTGCACAACCACGTCACTTCCGCCAACCTTCTCCTCCTCTATGTTTCTTCTTCCTCCCCAGTCCAGTTTAGGTTTCGGTTTCGAGCAGTTGCGTTCTTTTTCTTTTTTACTTTAGTAAAAATACCATGTGTCGCTGTAGCAAAACATTGATAGGGCAGTCTTCTGACACCATAATAAATCGCCTGGCAAAAAAGATAAATAACTTTGGGGTATCAGTGTCCCTTTAGAGCGCATGGACATTTGTGCTCAGGTAGATTAGTCTAACCCGCTTTGAACACAGCCGCATGGACATTGGTAGTCTTCCAGGTGGTATCAGTCTATAAAAAGCCGATGGCCAAAACGTCTGGAAATAAGTCAGAGACCGGAAGAGGTTCGAAAAGCACGACAGATTAATACAAAAAAATATATAGTTTCGGCATCGCACGGTCATTAAGAAAGCTCATTATTTTCTAAATCTGGAGTTATGTCGATCCATAAAAATGGGCACCCATCGGAGGAACAAAATGGCCTTCTTTAACCATCAACGCCAAGAGAAAAACGAAAAGCAAATCGACGAGAAGAGTCAAGGACAGGAAGCTTGTGAGCTTGTAGGATTATACTCGAGCAGACTCGGGCCTAAGCTTCTGCTCGCTCACTTGAGCTAAGGCGGGATTAGGGAGGTGTACCGTCGCTGCTTTCTGAATCCTTCCTTTTATAGTTAGTACGTTCTTCGTTTTGTCCTGGCGCGCTTCCGTTTTGCTTTTTGTCCGGTTCATGCCGCTTCACAACCCGAAATGACAGGCTCTAATATATTGTGCAGCGGGGCGTTGCGAAGCGAAATGCTCTACCGGTCACAGGATGCGGTGAGCTTTGCTTTTGAATTCATTTTAACGCAGAATGTGCTTATATTCTGGTTTTTCAAAGACAACCGTCACGCTCGATCGCCACGCCGGCTGTAACAATGGAACGTCACTCGCGTCTCTAGCTCGTAGCTCGCCCTCTCGCGGCGGACACGGGAATCGGTCTAGCGAGGGTCTCGCCGCTTCCTCTGCCCAGCAGGAATGGAGGAACTGCTCGTGACCATGTCTCGCAAGTAGCCATTTGTGAATGCAAACAGCATTCACAGTCCAAGCGTAGCGCAGCAGGTTGGGGATGGTTTTCAAAGCCAACTCAACGTCCCGCGCTGAAACGACGTGCAGAATGGCTAGACATACGTCTTTTTGAAACGAAAAGTATGAGATTAAAAAAAAAAAAACAGTTGCGCATAAAATTTAAAAAACATTAAAGTTTTGGGAAGTTTTATATATACATAAAAAACGCAAGTCGTATTTGTTCGTGTTCTTTTTATAATTTGGTTTTCGGAACATTTAGTCTTGAAGGTTAGGCGGCAAATTAGAAAGTTTTGCCGATAACCTCCAGTCGGCGACTTTAAGTGTACCCCATATGCCCTATCCGCAGTTAATACCACTTTAAAATTACTTTGTCATGCTGGCTGAGCTGCTGTTATTTATTTATACGTCCAGTTTTGGCTTTATAACTTTTTAATTATTAATTACAAAGTTGACACCGGTGATAATAACTTGCCAACTTTGAATTGCCATAGCTCTTCGTGTGCTTGAGATTAGATCATATGCGATCAATAATACCTAAGCTTGATAATATATGTCGTTAAAAGATCCAGATTGTATTATCATCAATAAATTTTGGGGTAATGGCGTAAGGCTACTAATCAACTTCACAATTACACAAAAAAAACATAATTTAACCCTAATAGTATCGACGGAATGGTCTCCTTTCTTCCATTTTAGTGGCGAAAAGAACTGAGATTGTTCACAAATTACCCATAAAAAAATTGATTATATGTTATTCAATACACCGCCACGTCTTGCGTTCAAAATCAAACATTCTTGTTGTATTCTATCTGGTTAGATTTCTGTTTCCTCATTCAGAACACTGCCTTTTATTATTTCACGCTTTGGGAGCCTTCTAAACTCAACACCTGCCACGATATTTTGCAATACCTTTTATTTTTATCGTTACAACTGTGTTAGGAATAATACAGCAAGCAATGTATCATATAAACACCAAAATCATTAAAGCACATTTTTATTATTTCCCAGTAAACTTTCTTTAGTGAGAAGAGGGGGTCAATAACAGGACGACAAAAGTATTAAATTGAGCTCCAATTTTGTAAAATAAATATCTCGAATCTATATTCTTTTTTGTTCTATAAGAACCCCTGCTAAAAAAGACAGCCCCCTACTCTTCCTTCCCCTCTCCCCTTCCCCCCTCACACACACACACAAAAAAGAGAGAAAACAAACAATTTTTTTTGCATACGACACGCATGTCCTAAGTTAAATTTTCCCGAAAAAGGTTTTCGTTCCCGCAGTATTTACGCTATGAGGCATATTGTGCTTTAGGAACGAAATCAAAACTCACGTTTATTTCGATACATGAACCGGAGAATGGGAGTTAGTTTTGGTTTCGCTCCTAACTCAAATGATGTCTCCTTGGGTAAATATATCGCGAAAGAATTACGTCAATACAGATTCATCATCACCGATATATATTACAATGCCCGAAAACCCCCCTGTTGAATGGAGTTTTGCAAACGCTTTCTGGAAAAGTGGGATGTGATGAGTGGACATCACGTATACTTTTGTTTCTAAAGATGTGCGAATAATAATTCGGACGCAATCTCGAAAGAAACAGGGATGCCTTGAGAAACGAAAATAGGTGGGCAATCAAGTTGAGAGCCGCCAAAAGCGACGCGAGAGAACTGGGCAGCCTTCGACATCCGCTCTAAGCCCAGGGGGAATATGACCTAAAAGCCAACGTTGTGCTCAGTTATTGATGTCTTCCCGCGAAGAAAGAGGTGAGCCGCATGCGTAATACTACGGTGCCTAAAATGCGCCTCCGAATGGTGTGTTTACCACGTCCAAAATGTGGTCCCTCACATCTTGACACCCCGGCTTTTCAGATGTTATTTTTTTGCCACTCTTCGGGACCACTTTTTTGATGTATGGGCGGGATAGCCGAGTCTAAAGCCAACAGTCGGAGGAGCGCTCCACGAACCGTAGCAATATCCCAGAGCCCTCGTACAACTGGGAATAAATCGTATCGCTCGGTAAAGCCAGCACACTAGACAGGCTAAGCAACTGGTATAGGCGGCGTGCACGAACTACAGGTGGTGCTGCTTCTCTAGCTATCATCATCATCGTTTGTGACGTCACGGGTAGGACAGACTGGGACAGACCGCGCAGATCTTGGATCCCTCTGCTCGTGCAGCTCGCTTCATGCACCGTTGGGGTAGGACATTATACGGAAGCTTGAAACCGTGGCACGCGTAGTCGTGCTTACAAACACATTTTGCCGCTGAGGTGTCGAAGCTCTCGGATGTTGGTGTGCTGTTTTCTACCCCAATACACAAAAAACTCGATGATTAAAATAGAATATCCAGCCCTTCAGGCCACTACAACATCTACCATGGCAAATACGGAGTATTTTTTATTCCGAGTCCGACAAAATATAACACAGAAAGAATGTCTCATCAAATTGAGAAAAAAGAAAAGCGAAATTCAGAGGACCTCTGCGTGTGCAGCAAACACTTCAAAGAAAGCGACTCCGTGTATCTTCTTGGTTCCAACGTGTTCTGTGAGTGCTGGACTCTTATTAGTTCCAAGTTGATTCCTTTTTGCATTTTTAAACCAATTAACAAATTTCTTCAAAATAACTGGCCGGAAGAAGCGGTGGCTGGCTTCCGTAGTCGTTTCAATTAATTCTCTGACTTATACACCCGGTCGAAGCGAAACGTGCGAGACCCGCCCTCGAGATCGAAGTCTTAAATCCAGTAAGTCGGTGACACTTCAGCGTCCCGAAAAATGAGGTATACTCCTGCTATGAATTACTTACGGTTTGTATGTTTAGTCTTGCGGACCCAAATGCGCATAATCTGTGATGAGCTTCTCAGCGAACTAAAATTTGTAAACAATTCGTAGTAAAAATTAGATAGAACAAATTAATGAATTGCCTTAATTTACCATTTTATATCAGACAATTTAAGAATTTATGAAAATTTCTGCTTTTCTTTCTAGCAGAAGTCGCGATTCGACAAACTGTTTTACCACATATATTCGATGCGGAAGGAGCCATTCGAGTCGCACTTTTATAAAAGCGTCGTTATCGGTAAGCTCAAAAACAAGTGTGCTGCGCTTTGCCCCACAACTGTGCGCGCGTGCACAGTTATAAAAAGAGAGCACGGCATTTAAGGCCCGTTCACACTGTGCCACTTTCTTACGTTACGAACTTATAAGACAACTTACGACCGCCCGTGCCCATGGCAACCAGCGACGCAACACGAGTCGTAACGTAATGCAAGGAGTTGGGCTTGGCTCAACGTTTCTTCAGAATTCTTACGACCGCTTAAGCGCCGTTCACACACTTGAAACCGAGTGCGACCGAGAGAGACAAGACCGGTTTTGAGCCTCTTGCGACGTCTTAGGACCGGATGCGCTGCTGCGGAGCTGGTGCTAAGACGTCGCAAGAGGCTTAAAACCTGTCTTGTCTCTCTTCGTTCATCTCGGTTGCAAGTGGTGAACGGCGACTTTACGTTCAACCAATCGGGACTCGCGGAAGCGAAGCTCCTGGGCATGCGCGCTACGCTCGGGAGCCCGGCGGCCCGGCGCTGCTCTCCGAAATGGCGACCGACCCAAAGGTTCCGTCGACGCCGGCGACGGTGGAAGTCGAGACTTGACGATCGCTACGGCCGTGGTCAACGCAACAGTTTGGGTGAAACAGCGCACAAGATTTTCACACAGAAGACAGGCACACAAAAAGACACACGTACACAGCTCTGACTAGCAACTCAGGTTTGTATTTCTCTTCTCTAATCATCTTCTTCTTCTCACTGTGAAACGAAATATTAGAGAAAAAATGTACCATGCAAATTTAAGTGTAAAATATGGTGAAGAAAAAAAAATCAGCAGAACCCATCCTTTGGGAATGATTATCTACGTTAATGCGAATAGCATCAAACGGTGCGGAGTTATGCGCGTTCGTCAGGTGGCCGGCACACTCTAGATACGCCAGCCCACTCTTGAGGCGATTCTAAATTTGTTGACACTTTCACAGCCCTGCGCACGATCTCCGCAGCCCAGCACGTGCGTTTGTGTCACTTAGGAAGGCGAGCAAAGCACGCGCCATACGCACAAACACTCAAAATGGTACCGACCAGACTTTCTGGCGTCTCAGCTAGTCTCAACCAACGGTATTTAAACGGTTGTTTATATCTTTACCATAGGACGCGCTTACAGCGCTGTCACAGCCGGTGCGCGCGTGTCCCATGCACGAGGGCTCATTCCGCTTCGTGAGGCTGAGCACGGCCGCTACATCACCCTCTCCCCGAGCGCGGGAGAGGGTGAGCTAGCGGCCGTGCTCAGCCTCACGAGAGCGGAATGAGCCCTCGTGCATGGAACGCGCGCGCACCGGTAGCTGTGACAGCGCTGTAAAGCGCGTCCTATGGTAAAGATATAAACAACCGTTTAGAGTGCGTTGAATGACTGCCTTCATAGCTCTGTGGTTAGCGCGTCTGCCTGCTGATCAAAGGGTCAACGGTTCGAATCCCAGCCGGCGCCGGTCTTTTTTATTTATTTATCGACCCGCGGCGTAAGAGGTTAGATAGCCAAATAGATAGATAGATAGATAGATACATAGACGAAAAAGTGCGTGAAGTATCCAAAGAATGCTATTCGCATTAAAATAATAAGAAGAAATACTACGCCTAAAATAAAATAAGACCGTCGTTCCTTTCATCTTGTCGCAAGATAGTCCATTTCTTACTGTGATAACGCTAGAGAGGGGTGCTGACACAGGCTTGTTCTAACATAGATATCTCCTCAGCTTCAATCATTTCCCTTGATAGCTTGTTGCCACTCCTGCTGATGACGGTGCAGTTGGTCATGTCGGCAGAGCAACCGCAGTCTCTGCAATGGATCCCCAGGTGTCCGGAAATTACTTCGTGGATGGTGTATTGATGTTCACGTAATCTGTCATTGATACATCTGCCGGTTTGCTCCTATATACTGCTTGTCACATGACAGGGGGATTCAATACACCACTCCTTCTGTGCATTCCATGTACCAGAATGTACAGAGGATGGTGGCAGTGTAGCAAGTCTTCTGTGCATTCCATGTACAGAAGCTCTCGCTACACCAGCCGCTGGCGCAATGCATTTTGGGAACTGAAGTCTATCTGCACGAGGGTGAACGTTGCCGTGGGCTTCCGTGTGTCGATCACGAGCAATCTCATGCACTGCCGCTGCCTGTTGAGAGCCAACCCGATGACGGTGTCACGTGTCCGCCAAGCGGTTGGTGGGATCAGTCTATTACATATTTGTAAATAACTACATTACCAACTAGGCCTCCATTTACACTCTAAAAAAAAGGATATCACCTTACACCCTACTGTTTCACATAATGGATCCTAAAACATTTAGTTCGACCGTACAGCGCATTATAGTCGAACAGGCGGCCGAAAATGTTACGAGGGGCTTGATTGACTTTACGAGGGTCTGAACAGACGGCCCTAAATTATACAGGCTTATTAAATAGCTAAAGTATGTATCAGAGAACACAGAAAGAAAGCACTGAGGTTTTGCAATAAGGCCAAGAAAACCCCGATTTTTTTGTTGCTAGTCAGTAACATGTACATTAGCTATTTTAATAAGTTGTAACCACACAGCTATCAAGCCTTTTGTGAAAGTTAGTACCGTCATATAGACGTCAGTGCGCTGTATGTCGAAGTGAGGTTTTGGGGTGTCATATATGAAACAAATGGTGAAGAATACACCCTTTTTTTTAGAGTGCTATAGTTTCGGTTTCAACAAAGTGCACCTGCCGGCTGAGTATCTCAGGAGTTTCTGATGTTCAAAGAGGAGTTATTAGGTTAAAACGCGCCCACGTGACAACTAGTGGTAACCGGAAGACGTCTTAAAATGGGGCCTAGGAACGAAAATGAATGCAAACCGTGAGGCTATTGCTTTTCAACCTAACGGCTCCACCTCTGTACATCGAAAAAACAACAGAACTACTCGGCCGCCTGCCACCGCTTTGATATCTTATGTGGTTTTCGTTTATCACGAGCCTTCACAATCACACATGTACAAGCCGCAGCTTAGAAACCGTGGGTATGCCCCCGTTTCAGTCATGTTGCAAGCCTGTTAGCCTTTCTTCGAGAAAGCAATCGGTTCAATCCCCGCCGATGTATTTTTCTATTCGTGTATTCAGAAGACCCAATTGGGCCTACATGCTTCATGTAACTTTTAAGAACGTATGACTAAATTTGGTATCGACCCCGTAAGTGATGACGTCACAACACAAAACTGCGCTTTAACAAACGGTTGCTAGGGCCGTTGTGATGGAAAAAAATGCGTCAGGTCTCGACGTAAAATTAAAATTTGCCTGATAAAAAATTAATTTTGTTTTGTAAGTATCGTCTTTTTATTATCTAATCATAAAGATTTTTTATCATCTGAATGTCATAAAACGTTGATAAAAGCATGCAATAAAGTTTGACAACAGGTTCTGCCTTGCTAGCAGAGCGACATAATGGCTTCTAGGGTTTAGTGTCTCTTTCCGAGGGAGTACGCGCCCGCGTTGAGTGAGGTTGGCGACGATCGACGAAACTTCTGTTCTCGGGGTCAATCGCATCGTTTCGTCTATTCCTTCTGTTGTCCTTGTTTTCTGGCGCTCTTCGAATCTAGTACCCAAATCACACGGCAGCGTAAAGGTACTTTTAGCTCAGGTACTCTGTCGTAAAGGGAGCTGGAGATCGTGATCACACGGCGCATAAGATCCCTTCGCTAAGGGAGGTCCTGTGTTAAACGGAGCTCGCCGAGCTCCCTTACTGCTACAGGGAGTAGCCTCGGACCCAAAAACTCAAATAAAAATCAAAGACATATAGATATATCTTGTTTAATGCATTATAACAAATTGAATATATATGAGTAGCGAATTACGAAATGATTGTGGACACAAACTTGATGGGATAATACATTAACGAGGAACGCATACTCCAGTTAGCAGGTAGCAGTGGCGGCACGTGTGAAAGGTCTTCTACGAACCCGAACGCGATGGACCACTGCGAGCTCTTGTTCGAGGTTCTAGACGAGTCGTCCGACTCTCCCGCCCAGGCACCTTTATCCTCGTCGTCACCAATTCGTTTCGATAGCGTCACTGGCATGTAGAGTTGTTGAAATGATAAATAATGGTCAGAAAGGCGGCAGAGACAGGAGCTAAGCAATGGCGACCAATACTGATCTCCACCTTTATTTCTTTTCTTTTCCCCCCCAATCTATCAACAAACTCCCACCTACTACACTACAAAAACTGCGCGTGAAACCGATTTCGAGGAATAATTGTTTATCACGTGCTCCTCTTGTGTGTTTAGCAGGAATGCAATCTACATCAACTTAAAGTGCTCCGTTTATTTATCGTGTGTATCGTGTGATCAAGAACGCCATTTACGACAGGTACCTTCGCCTATGGGATCTAAGCTAAAGGTACCTCTTACGCTGCCGTGTGAATGGGGTATAAGATGTACCAACTTGCCCAACTCCAGATTCTTCTAGATTTTTTGTAGAATCTTGGAAGCGATGAGTGATGAGTACAGCTGCACCTGTGATGCCGAAGCACGCACGACGATGATGTGAAGTGTATCAACATCGAACTGCATCCCAACACACGTTTCAAGGAGGTATGACGACACATAAGTTGCTAACACAGAGGTTCGGGCGAGCTGGTTGCTCATGTTGTACAGGGGGAACAGCGCACCCGCAAAACAGTCACTCAAGTCAAGACACGCTCAAAAGAAAGAGACTCTTACGCAGCGCTGACTAACAACCCTCTGCTATATTTACACTCTTTCCTCCTATTTTTGTATTATAGACTAGGGCCAGGGAGAATAACTGGTCTTTTTTTCTTTCAGTGGGAAGCTAAGCCGAAAACTAACTAAATTGAAATTAATGTAAGGCTAGGTAGTCTAATTCTTTTTGTGGTGATAAGGTTAAAGACGGAGTACTAACACATCTATCGTTATGTTTTGGAATATTCTCTGCCTCAATAATTTCTCTTGTTAGCTGCATGGTTGTGGTGCTCGCCAAGCACAGCGCATTTGCTCAGCTGCACTGAGCAGCCACAGTCTCGACAGTGAATGCCTATATCTCCAGAGCCATTGTTGTTGAATGTGTTCTTATGTTCACGAAAGCGATCGTTGAGACACCTTCCGGTCTGACCTATGTAGAGTTTTCCACAGTAGAGGGGAAAGGAGTACACCACCTTTTCTGTACAAGGGACAAAGATGTTCTTATGTTTCTTTTTGCAGCCGACAGTTGTAATTGGTGGGGCATTTACTTTTTGCACAAGCTGCGAAGTTTGTTAGGAGCTGAGAAGTTGACTTCAAGTTTACTCGGCTAGCTATTTTCTTCAGACCCTGAGAAAAATTATGAATATATGGCACAATTATGGGTTAATTAATAAATATTTAATAATTATTATTTTATTTAAATTTATTTTATCATCGCACAATAGTAACAAACAGAAAAAAAAACGACAGCGACAAGCCTCAAATCAGAGCCTTTCGCGATATGACAGGCTTTGTAGAATAAAGGAGGCTATGCTCAAACACGAGCATCATTCACGCAGAGTATCCTTGGCAGGCTTGCAATCACTCGTACTTACTTCACGAGCACCGAACGAATAAACGCCAGCCAAAGTTATCATCGCGAGCATGCTGCATGTATTTGAGGATTGGCGCTGTCGTTTGTTTCAGTTTGTCGCTCTAGTGGGATTAGGGCATATCGGAGTGTGAAATACAAAATTCCTTGAAGTCATTGCTAACACGACCAAACAAAAGGCAGCAGGCGCAATCAGCTGTCTCGATAATGAGCAGAACCAGGGTATAACTTGGTGCCACTCAGTTCCTACACGCAGCCTGTGTTCCATTCAAGTGTCTCGTTAGTCACATGTGGGGCATATATGGGGGAAGACTACGCGAGAAAAATGACAAAGAGGCGAGCGGCACGGGAGGATGGCATGTGACAGCTGCGGGGCTCACGTCATGCTCCCTCCTGCCTTTCAAATCTCCTTGCATAGAAATGCATGGGGTGAAACTTAAGCAACATTGCGTCCATCGAGATTTTGAATTTAAGTTTGTCACGTGAAACCACCCTTCAGATACCAGTTGCACACCGAGTTTCGGTTTCGATTGGTCAGATTGCGTTCATGACATTATGTCTGGTCCGAATACGCTGGTTACGCTTTTTAGTTACGCGACTTTCCTCACAGTTGCAGAACGACAGGAGTCGCCGACCAAGAATAAAAGTAGGCTGGGACACTTTTGAACGCAGAATGTGCTGTACGGTGTGGGAGTTCCTGTGATCTCCCTTCCCCGATGGCTGCGATAACGGCCGAGGGTCGGAACGCTCGGCCTCCTTCGCCGTGAGCTTCGACCTGTTCTTGAAGCGGAGGGTTCCCTGTCTTGGAGGGCCGTCATCTCACTCTCTCCCGGAGGGACCTCTTTCCGTTTCCCCGCTCGGATGCGGCTGATGACCGACAGGCGAGGAGGTTTAGCCTCGTGTTTTTCCGCTTTGGGAAAGAGGACTCGTCCGGTGACCGCGAAAGATATAGGACGTGTATCGGCGACTTCTCCGATGCTTCCCCGATCTTGGTTCTCCGGAACTCGCGTCTCGCGGGTAAGAACCTTTTCTTACCTTGCCGGCGCGGGGTGCATTTTAGATGGGGACATTGTAGTTCTTTTAGAATAGTGTTTTAATAAATACTCTTGGACTTTGTCCTTACTCTGGTACGTGTGTCTTCTCTTTCGCTATATTCGAGAGAGTGAGAGAAGGTAGACGACCATTGGCACCGACGGAGGTATCTATCGAACCGACCCCCGGTAATGTAGCCCTAAACGAAGTCTATATTGCCGCGGAGATGTGGGAACCGCGCTACTAGGTTTGACGGCTCTTTTGAAATCGCCACCACTGTTGAGATAATAACTCTTTGGTTCCTCTATCGGTACCTCTGTTAGTAGCTAATAGCAAGTCCCACATAATATGGCGCCCAACAGTGGGGTTACGGCTTCCTCTATCGTGGTCGTAGCTCCTGGCCTCTGTCCCTTTGTCCGGCTTATTTGCCCGCATTCCTTGCCTTTGATTGTCCCGTACCACGAGCGTCCTGATCTCGCCGCTTATGGTCCGTACCGAGCGATCTAATGCCGAGTTCACAACCCGCAGTGCCACTCCTTTGAGCGAGCGCAGTGTGATTCGTACCCGTGTTCCCGTTTTGAATTCACCGTGCGTCAAGCAACATTCGTTGTTGCGGGATACCTTTGTTCTCCATGCTTAAGGCGAACCCTTCACTTTTGTGTATTTGGGTTACTAGCGCGCCACCAACAACTTGTAGTGAAGGCAAAATGTAAATAGAAGTTTCGATTGACGTCTTCGAGAATCGGGTCGGACTTTTATGTCCGGCGAGGAGCGAAGCTTGGCTTTAAAGAGTATCGAAGGATCAGCAGTGCAATCTGCGAATGTAAATATGCGCGTTTTTCTTTGACTCTAATTTGTCGCTGACACTCATATAGATTCGGACGGTACGCCTGCCTATAACGTCGTTAAGTAGCTAGAACGGCTACTGACGAGCTCCAGGAGCCGGGCTGAGTAACCGTCGGTTTCGAGAAGCAGTTTGCATATTGTTGACGCGCGCGCTGGATTCACTACTGGTATTGCAGTGGGCGCGGAGGGTTTTCTTCTGCAACGATATGTATCTGCTGGATGCCAACGTACTCCTGCAGCCTGTTGTTGTTTTCCAAGGACGACACGAGTTTTGCGTTTATGTTGGTGGCACTACGCGGTCTGAGGCGAACTGCTGCAGTACCTGGGTGGACGAGTGACTCTAAGACTTTCGGAAGTTATGTTACTCTGCAACCCGGGCGCCATGTAGTCAGAGCGCTTTTTCGCGATATTTGTCAGACTCGCGTGGTCCAGGTGGTAGACTGACACTAAGACTCTCAGCAGTCACGTTGCTCTGAAACCTGGCCTTGCCTCAAAGAAGGGCTTACACCGTTGTGAGTTCTTGTTTAAGCCGAATCGGGTGCAAAGACATGTTTTTCTAGCCTCGCTAAGTTAGCTAGCTCAAGTATTTTACGAAGCTAGCAGGGTTGAGTGTGGAGCTGCGGCCCCTTTGTCTTCCTCTTTGGGGAGCAAGATGGCGGGTATTTTGCGCGGGAATTCGGATCTTCCCCGCTCGCAGACGCGCATGCATGGCGGATTGTTTCTATCCGCCCTTCAAAGTCCCGTATCAATTTACCTCGACTTTGGAAGACGGACCAGCTGCAGACTGTTCTCTGTTTTGGCCACCTATAGTCAACGGACTTCTCCGGTAACTATAAAACAGGGTATTGTAGGCCACTTCTGTTTTGGCTGCCTGCGCAAAGGATTGAAAACTCGGTGTTTTTCCTGGAACCTCTCTCCCCGGTGTCCACAGTAAGCTAACTCAATTAGTTTGCTTGGTATGTGGACATGTTTCAAACTGGAAAGGCCCCCTTTATGGCTTCTTCCGGTGTCGAAGCGGGTCACTCTGGTATGTGTCCTGTGACCGCTCGTTGGGTCCGCTCTCCCCTGGGAGCGCCTTCCTGTCGCCTTTGACAAACTGGCCTCCTTTTTTGTTGTTTTGTTTGTCGTTTGCTCCTGCCCGTTTCTGCCGTCTTTGCGGCCCGGCAGGCGAGCGTCGGTTGCGCGCGCACCCCTCGTTTGGAGGCTGCGGTGCCCTTTTTTCCCTTTCGGGAGGGCTGCGGCCGGCTCTGGGCGTGTTTTCTGCGGGAATTACGACTTCGCAGGTCTGCTCCGGGATCGTCCACATTCCCCCCCCTTTATCAACCCACTGCGGCCGAAATGGCGCCCACCCCCTGGGCGGCGTGCCTTTGGGAGTTCCCCAGCTGGTCTCCGCTGGTGGGCGGCGGTCGTTGGCCTTTCGGTGCAGTCGCCTTCGCGACCGCCTCACTGCCCTCCACTAGACCTGAAGCTAGGAGCTTTTTTGCCTCGACTGCAGTCGTCGTCTAATCTAATGCGTAAAAGCGCGGAACGCAGGCGTCTGGCGTTTGCCTCTCGCATTCGGACGCGTTCGACGAGTGCAGTGGAGACAAAGGAAGCTAGCTTCAGGTCTACCCACTAATCGGTCCAATCAGAGTTCGGCGTTCTGACGTCCACGCGTGTTCTCGTCTGCTCCTCTTTCTCAGTTTACCGTCGCACAGCGTTCGGTCATGCGCGAGCCACGTTCGAATGCCAGCGTGCGTCAGCAACTATTCATGCGCGTAAAAGAAAACAAATTAAGATCAGAAAACAATGCACAGCTCGTGGCCTTAGCGTCCTCTCGAAACACCAAGAAATCATTCTTTTCAGCAGTTCTGTTTTTAGAGCGCAGCTCTTAGGCGCCCGTTTCCGGCTTGAGCGGCGTCGGCGTCGCCGTCGGCGTAACCGCGCGGTGCATTATGGGTAAATTTCCCCGCTAAACTTAGCGAAATTTCGCGAAATTTGCGGAGAAAGTTTCCCGCTAAATCTAGCGGAAAAATTTTCCCGCTATATCTAGCGGAAAATTTTCCCGCTAAATCTAGCGAAACATTTTCCCCGCTAAATCTGGCGGAACATTTTCCCTGCTAAATTTAGCGGAAAATTTGCTGGTCTAGCTATCCAGAATAGCTAGACCCGCAAAAGCGGTTCTTCCTACAAGAATCTGCCTTGTGGAACAGTTTGAAACTCAGAAAAGAGCTTATACCCTGGAAGGAGGGTTTCCCCCTTCTATTTGCTGTACGTCGGGAAAGCGGTGGACCAAGTAACCCGCAAGTTCGCTTCCCCCTGCATTATCCTTGTGGGAAAGCGAAGAACTAGCAAACATACTTGTCCTGTCCGCTTACGCTGACGATGTGGCTATTTTTGTAAAGACGAAGAAAGCGTAATGGAGACTGTCGTGCTCACGAAAGAATATTGCAACGCCACAGGAGCGGCAGTGAACTGGGGGAAATGTTGTGGGGTGTGGCACGGGAGGTGGGCTTTGAAACCGCATTACTTTGCAGGCTTTAATTGGGAAGCGACGCCATGTACGTATCTTAGGGTGCGCCTTGGAACATTACAAAGTTAGCACGCCGTACTGGACGGAGCTCGCAAAAGATTTAAAGACGAAGGCGGACACTTGGGTCAGTCGGAACTTGTCAATATTTGCGCGCGCCACAGTGTGTAATATTTTTTTGATTGCAAAGATCTGGTAAATTATGCAAGTATTGGCATGTACACGAATGAGTATCCAAAAGTTCCATAAGGTGTTCGCCACTCTCATCTGGAAGTCCGGGTGGGAAAGGATCAGAAGAGATAACCTTTTTCGGAGCGTCAAGTCGGGAGGCCTTGGCCTCTTACATCTTTTCGTCCGTAAGATTGTTTCGCGCTTCCTTTTCCTACGCAGACCAGAATCATCCTTTCGTGCGTGCAATTATTAAGGTGAGACTGGCGAACTCTTTGCCGGCAGTGTTCGTGACTATAGTCGGTGACAGGTCAAGAACGAAGTGGAAGCTCCTCCCACCTCTTTCCACTTTAGTAGACACAACGGTGGAGAGGAGGCGACCTCCTCTCCACCGTTCGCTTCGTTGAAGTGGAAAGGGGCGGGAGGAGCTTCCACTTCGTTCTTGACCTGTCACCGACTATAGTGAATGTACTGAACCCCTTGTTTTTCTGGTTATTTAAAATAAGTGAAAGAGGCTGGATTGTTTTTGCGAGGCGTTTTTCGATGGACTACCTGGGTAGTGTCACTAAAAGAAGCTCAGTCGTGACCTGATTGAGCTCCTTTTCCCTGTGCCATTGTATCGATCGTTGTACAGCCAATGACCGGATCCAGATGTGCTCCGGCGTGTGAAAAGGATGTGTGTTCCACCAGTGGTTAAGTCATTTTTCTTTAAATTGCAGAGCGAGACATTGCCAGTCAAGCCATGGCTAAGAGATAAGGGGATCTTTGTTCCTTGGTCGGTGGATTGTCTCCTGTGTAAGACACCAGAAACCATCGAACACGTTTTTATTTACTGTTGGGATGCTGTTTTTTTTTGGACATTCTTCAAAGGACCTGAAAAAAGATTTTATGTTGTCCCCGGAGATCATTAGGTATTTACCTGTTGAAGAAAGTGACACTGTGCCCTATGACCTTTTTATGACACTCGGCCTGTTTAGTATTTGGAAAACAAGGATGGACTTTCGGCATGCTAACCTAAAAATTAAGCCTGTCCAGAAGCATTTCATCGATACTGTAAACGAGGTTCAAACGGTGTATTGCAGAACACCAGAAACTACGCCTGAGTGGGTACACATGTTCAGTGAAATTAGGAACATGAGAGAACTTTGGTTCGCCCACAAGTCGCTGGGCGTGAGCTCCTTGTAATGACATAGCATTTTGTGCTGCAATGTTGAGTTCAATAAAGAAAAAAAACATACTTGTCCCTTGCAAGGGGATGAGAAAGCAGTAGACCTAACATCCCAAAAGCGCGCTTCTCCCTGGAACACCGTGTTTTGCAGGAAAGCAGGAAACATCGCGAGTGCGCTTCATCTTACGAAGTTGTGCACTGTGGAAAAGAGGCCCAAAAGACTTCATTATTTACATTTACTGCAAGAAATCCGTACACGAATCTCGCCTTCAAAGAGCACTTATGGCAATAGGCCGCATTGATTGACTGGAGATTACTTTATAATTAACCAAATTACAGTTTTCTCACTGGTAAAATTAAAAAAGAAAAAGAAAAAAACATTGATTTGATTTAAATTGCTTTCTGAGAGATATATTATTTCTCTCAAGATATTAAATACACTAGAATATGCAAGATCAACCACCAACATATACCTTAGTCTGTCTTCACTGCTTCTATACCTATCTCTGCTGGTATCTGAGTTCATATGCTTGTTCATGCATGCATAGTTTTCTTGTTCTTGACTCTACCCTTTGCCTTGTTTTGCTATACTTGAAGAACGAGCTGAAAAGTAGAGACAGCGTTCAATTCTCTGATTTACTTTTGCCTCAAAGAAAGTTTTATATTTGCTCATTATCCTCATATCAATATTACTTGATAATTATTTTACATGGAATGAAAAGATAAAGGTATTTGAGAGAAATATTACTTCTCTCAAGATATTAAATACACTAAAATATGCCAGATCAACCACCAACATATACCTTTGTCTGTCTTCCTGGTTCTATACCTTTCTCTGCTGGTATCTGAGTTCATATGCTTGTTCATGCATGCATAGTTTTCTTGTTATTGACTCTACCCTTTGCCTTGTTTTGCTATACTTGAAGAACGAGCTCGAAGAGTAAAAGAGCATTCGATTCTCTGGATTTACTTATATCTCAAAGAAAGTTTTATATTTGCTCATTATCCCCATATCAATATTACTTGATAATTATTTTACATGGAATGAAAAGATAAAGGTATTTGAGGGAAATATTACTTCTCTCAAGATAATAAATACACTAGAATATGCAAGATCGACCACCAACGTATACCTCAGTCTGTCTTCCTGGTTCTATACCTCTCTCTGCTGGTATCTGAGTTCATATGCTTGTTCATGCATGCATAGTTTTCTTGTTCTTGACTCTACCCTTTGCCTTATTTTTGCTATACTTGAAGAATGAGCTGAAAAGTAGAGAACAGCGTTCAATTCTCTGATTTACTTTTGCCTCAAAGAAAGTTTTATATTTGCTCATTATCCTCATATCAATATTACTTGATAATTATTTTACATGGAATGAAAAGATAAAGGTATTTGAGAGAAATATTACTTCTCTCAAGATATTAAATACACTAGAATATGCAAGATCAACCACCAACATATACCTTAGTCTGTCTTCCTGCTTCTATACCTCTCTCTGCTGGTATCTGAGTTCATATGCTTGTTCATGCATGCATAGTTTTCTTGTTCTTGACTCTACCCTTTGCCTTGTTTTGCTATACTTGAAAAACGAGCTGAAAAGTAGAGACAGCGTTCAATTCTCTGATTTACTTTTGCCTCCAAAGAAAGTTTTATATTTGCTCATTATCCTCATATCAATATTACTTGATAATTATTTTACATGGAATGAAATGATAAACAGTATTTCAGAGAAACATTACTTCTCTCAAGATATTAAATACACTAGAATATGCAAGATCAACCACCAACATATACCTTAGTCTGTCTTCCTGCTTCTATACCTCTCTCTGCTGGTATCTGAGTTCATATGCTTGTTCATGCATGCATAGTTTTCTTGTTCTTGACTCTACCCATTGCCTTGTTTTGCTATACTTGAAGAACGAGCTGAAAAGTAGAGACAGCGTTCAATTCTCTGATTTACTTTTGCCTCAAAGAAAGTTTTATATTTGCTCATTATCCTCATATCAATATTACTTGATAATTATTTTACATGGAATGAAAAGATAAAGGTATTTGAGAGAAATATTACTTCTCTCAAGATATTAAATACACTAGAATATGCAAGATCAACCACCAACGTATACCTTAGTCTGTCTTCCTGCTTCTATACCTCTCTCTGCTGGTATCTGAGTTCATATGCTTGTTCATGCATGCATAGTTTTCTTGTTCTTGACTCTACCCTTTGCCTTGTTTTGCTATATTTGAAGAACGAGCTGAAAAGTAGAGACAGCGTTCAATTCTCTGATTTACTTTTGCCTCAAAGAAAGTTTTATATTTGCTCATTATCCTCATATCAATATTACTTGATAATTATTTTACATGGAATGAAAAGGTGAAATGCATTTGAGAGAAATATTATTTCTCTCAAGATATTAAATACACTAGAATATGCAAGATCAACCACACGACATATATTTAGTCTGTCTTCCTGCTTCTATACCTCTCTCTGCTGGTATATGAGTTTGTATGCTTGTTCATGCACGGATATTTTTCTTGTTCTTGACTCTACCCTTTCCCTTGTTTTGCTATACCTGAAGAACGAGCTGAAAAGTAGAGACAGCGTCTACAATTCTCTATTTTATTTTTGTCTCAGAGAAGTCTTATATTTGCTCACTTATCCTCCTATCAGTATTACTTAATAATTATTTGTCATGGAATGAAAAGATAAATGCACTTGATAATAATAAAATGATTGAGGTTTCAGTGGTAAAGTCAATGCTTTTCAAATATCTTATATCAGAATGTTTGATTTCAATAAACATGATAGAATCGGTGATTAAAATTATACTTGGGTAGTAATTCAATTACAGTAATTGAATTACTGCAATTTCATTACTTTTCTGGTAATTTGTAATTGTAATATAATTACTTTCTGCTAAAAAGAAATGCAATTGTAATTTATTTACTTTCTAGCATCAGTAATTACAAACTTTAAGGCACAATTACAATTACTTTGCAAGGCTTTCTGGTGCTGACGGAACCTCTCTGAAAGCCTCAGTGATCGCACAA